>PKMM01052901.1:22217-32287 GCA_002933915.1 Eutrema heterophyllum
TTGATATACCTTTGCTTCAAACGAACACAAAAGCTTCCTGTGAAAAACCCAAAACAGTCGAAACAAATTAGTACCAGATATAGACAATGCAAAAACCCAGAATCGATTTGAGTAACCCAGATCTGACTAACCTAGCTCACTCGGCTTCACTGTGAGATTAAGAGGAAAGAGATGACGAAAAGTTATCTGTGAAGAATGAAAAGAGAAACAATGGAATGAGACACTATCGAGCGTGAATCAATGGAGGGAGCTGTGTCGAGAATTTTGGGCCAAAATTTTTTCCGCCAAAGTGGTGAAACACTTAGCTCTTAGTCGAAATTTTCGCTAAGTACAGGCGGGCAAATAATTAGTTTTTCCGCCTAAACATTAAACAGCGTTTACAAGGTGATTAGTGCTATCTATACTACGCTAAGCTAAAAGCGTTACCCAAATAAACTATTCCACTACCAAAACATAGCGTTTACACATTTGAAAACGCTATGTAAAAAAAGAGTGATATTTACCATAGCAGAATAACACAAAACCCTATAATATACTGCTATATATACGCCAATGTCTTGTAGTGGAACTTGAAGAAATACTACCATTAAAACGAAAGATACTTGTAAACTCGAACTACGAAAGGCTTGATCCCTCCTCAGGGTACGTAGGCAACCTCACAAGGGTGCTGCTGCTATTAAAATAAAAAAAAATCTTCTCTAAGCCTGCTAAAAGTAGCCTGAAGTTCCTCAACTTCTGTCTACAAGCTAAAAGCTTTATTCCATAAACGAACAGCCTTACGAGCTAAAGCATGCTAGCGTGACTCGACTTTGCGTCTAAATTGCAAGGTCACAACCTTTCTAGTCTCTGAATGACAACAACCTCTACGCCTAAACTGTTTAGGTTGCATGCCCGCCTCTAAACGGCTTCGACCCTGCGTGTTAAAATCGCCTGGTCAGCTTCCGAGGTCTCTAAACGACCTGGGAGCAAGGTCTCTGAACGGCCCGGATCTTTGGTTGAAGACTACCTTTGATCCATTAAAAAGTGTCGGCCTCTAAATGGCGGAAATGATAGATGATTCTAAAAACGAAAGATTTTTTAAAAGATCAAAGTGAATAAAGTTAAGCCTCCACGAAAGGAGCATGAGTTCAACATAAAACAAAAAAGAGCCCCCCTCGGGCATAATAAGTTCAACAATAATAGGAAATGGGTTTAAAGGCCTCTCCAGGCACTAAGTTCAAAAGATAATCTAAAAAGAGATAAAGAGAAGGGAAAAAGTCACTAGCCGGCAGGCTCAGTCGGCTTGCTCACTAAGACAGGCTGGTCCGGGGGCAACGGGAAGTCCCTCCTGAGCTCCTGAGAACCAAGGTCCAGTTGGTCACTTAGTGCTTGCACATTCGACCCAGCAGGTAAAGTAACCGAATCCTTGGATATCTGCGGAAGATCGAGTTTGCCAAAGGAAAGATCGGATACCTAGACAATGGCGAGTTCCGCACCCAACCTCAGCTTCTCAGCCTCAATATTCTTCTTCTCAGCCTCGAAATCATTGATGGTCTTATTAATGATGTCATCAAGAAGAATGATGTTGGACTTACACTCCATGATCTGGGTCTCGGTGTCAACCTCAACCTTTTTCTTCTCAAATTTCTCTTTTATCCTCAGCAAGATGGCATGGTATTGCTTGGACATCTCCTTCCTCGCAGCCTTCTCTGCCTTCTTCACCATCTCCTTTTGCTTCTTGAGAAGATTCCTCGAGTCCTCCTTGACTTTCTCAACCTGGACCCTGAGGCCGACGATATTCTCGCTAGTAGAGCGTAGGCCATCCTCAGCAGCTCCAACACAACCCTCGGCAACTCGGAGATTCACCCTCAAATCTTCACTGGATTTCTCCAGTAGGGAGATCTGGCCTTGGAGGGTGTCTGAGCGAGCCTGAGCTTTCCGAGCAGAGCCTTCCCACTTCTTGGCCAAGTCGGCCTGATCTTTTACTTGACTCTCCAGGAGTGTAATGTTAGCCATCTTCTCCTCGCTCCGAGCAAGCCTCGCCACCAGCTCGTCCCGTTTAGTGACTAGGTCTGTAATAGTCTTAGCCTCCCTCTCGACCTCCTCAGGCTGGGTGGTGGAGCGAAGATTTTGCTCAAACGAGTTAACCAGCTCATTCGCAGCAGAGATAGCCTGAAAAAAAATCCAAAAAACTCAGCAAGGAATTCAAAAAATAAAATAAAAAACAACAAAGAAAAAAGGAGGAATTGAAGTTACCTGGCCCATCGCGCTAGCAAGCTTGAAGTAGCTCTCGGGTTTCTTCATATTTCTGAGGGATGGCAAGAAGCAGAAAGAAGGCCTAACACGCCTAAAGAGATTTGCAAGCTTAGAGCTGTTCTCGACAATCGCCTCAGGTCCGTCAAAATCAAACTTGAAAGCGTTCGGAGAGTTGCTTCCACCACTCTGCGAGCGAGGTGCCACTTGCCTCCTCGCTATTTCCTCACCCTCNCAGCAAGATGGCATGGTATTGCTTGGACATCTCCTTCCTCGCAGCCTTCTCTACCTTCTTCACCATCTCCTTTTGCTTCTTGACAAGATTCCTCGAGTCCTCCTTGACTTTCTCAACCTGGACCCTGAGGCCGACGATATTCTCGCTAGTAGAGCGTAGGCCATCCTCAGCAGCTCCAGCACGACCCTCGGCAACTCGGAGATTCACCCTCAAATCTTCACTGGATTTCTCCAGTAGGGAGATCTGGCCTTGGAGGGTGTCTGAGCGAGCCTGAGCTTCCCGAGCAGAGCCTTCCCACTTCTTGGCCAAGTCGGCCTGATCTTTTACTTAACTCTCCAGGAGTGTAATGTTAGCCATCTTCTCCTCGCTCCGAGCAAGCCTTGCCACCAGCTCGTCCTGTTTAGTGACTAGGTCTGTAATAGTCTTAGCCGCCCTCTCGACCTCCTCAGGCTGGGTGGTGGAGCGAAGATCCTGCTCAAACGAGTTAACCAGCTCATTCGCAGCAGAGATAGCCTGAAAAGAAATCCAAAAAACTCAGCAAGGAATTCAAAAAATAAAATAAAAAACAACAAAGAAAAAAGGAGGAATTGAAGTTACCTGGCCCATCGCGCTAGCAAGCTTGAAGTAGCTCTCGGGTTTCTTCATATTTCGGAGGGATGGCAAGAAGCAGAAAGAAGGCCTAACACGCCTAAAGAGATTTGCAAGCTTAGAGCTGTTCTCGACAATCGCCTCAGGTCCGTCAAAATCAAACTTGAAAGCGTTCGGAGAGTTGCTTCCACCACTCTGCGAGCGAGGTGCCACTTGCCTCCTCGCTATTTCCTCACCCTCGAACCCATCATCGCGAGATCACTTAATGCGAGATTGGTGTTCGGCAGAGTGGCCAGGCTCCTTTGAGGATACCATGGAGATTGACCTTTGGGAGCTCCCAGCTCGCGCATCATGCTAAGCGACCTCAGTCTCACCACCCATAGGAAGGCTGCCACCATCACCGCGGTCAGCATTGGAATCACGATGGTCATCCTTTTTGGATTTCCCGCGGCGCGAGATCTCAGTGTGGGCAGACTTACCAAGGGCCTCCTTGACCTTCTTGTCAAGGGCACCAACTGGCGTCGGAGCAGGACGCAGTCGCATCCTCTCCCTGTACGAAAGACGCTATGGTTTCTTAGGAGGGACCATCTTGTTGGATTCAATGGAGCTGTCGCCAGGAATCAGGTTAACCTGAGAAACGATAGGAGTAGTATCTTGCACTTGGGATTTGACCGGAGGACTAACCACAACGAGAGCTAAGTCCTTGGCAACGGCTTCAAGTTTTGGAATGAGGGATGGAGCTGGAGTCAATGCTTGAGCTCGAGTTAGGACTTGATCTTGAGTTGAGGGAGACGGAGAATCTATAAAACCAGATGACATCGATTAAAAAGGGAAAAAACATGTAATCTCTAAAAATAAAAAAATATATATATGGACCTGCGAGCCGGAGGGCAGCCGCAACGGACAGCCTGGGAGCTGGACGATCACGAGCCTGTAGAATCCTGTCAACAGTAAACTGCTTCCAGTCGAAGTTCTCTTCTCTAATAAGATCGATGAGCTGCTGAACCTCAGCCGTCACAACCCTCGAGGAATCAATAGATTCTGCAAAAGGAAAGCCAAATCAGAATATAAGAAAACACGATTAAGGAATCCCTAAAAGGGCATATGAGCCGGCTCCCTAGGGTTCATGTTGACCGGTAATTTGAGCCCAGGAACGCCGAAGTATTGACTCGCCCTCAATAGACTTCCTGGAGATTCTGAAGTAGAACCACTGCTCCCACCACTTATCCTCCCTCGCATTGAACCTAAAAAGACCGGCTAACCTTCGCCGGAAAATAATAGGTCCCGCGAAGATTCAAATTTGCTTTGACATTGAAGAGCTGGCGGAAATCCTCGGTGTTAAACACAACCCCGGTTTCCTTAGAGCGCACCTAAAGCGCAACTAGATTTCTCAT
Source organism: Eutrema heterophyllum (assembly GCA_002933915.1). Taxonomy (NCBI): domain Eukaryota; kingdom Viridiplantae; phylum Streptophyta; class Magnoliopsida; order Brassicales; family Brassicaceae; genus Eutrema; species Eutrema heterophyllum. The sequence goes on from PKMM01052901.1 coordinate 26,667, forward strand.
CGCGCTGGGCATGAGCTGGGTAAGGGCAAGCCCGAGGTCGCCGATAATGTCAACGATGGCCGCCAGGATAGGAAAGGTGAGGCGGCACTTCAAGAAAAACATGGCATAACCACATGCATAACCCTCCGGAGGATTTTCCGGAGAACCATCATCCGATGGAACGAGGAAATCACAAAAATCGAGTCCGCACAAGGAAGAAATATTCTTGAGCTCCCCAGCCGAGATCGTGCTCCCCGAGTGAGGCCCAAACTGATCGGTGAGGGCGAGTGAAGCGCTCGGTTGAGAAGGGGAGGCCATAAAAGAAAAGCAAAAATAAGAGAAAAGTCGAGGATGAAAGGAGCAAGTTTGTCGGAAATAATGAGGGAAGAACTTTTCGCAGAAGAAGACAAGTGATGAAGGAAAAATCGTAAGTACAATTTCAATGAAGACAACTCAATTAAAAAAAAAAACAAAAAAAGAGAGATAAAAGAGGACATCATTACCTTGGGAGTGGGAAGTTGAGGCGACGTGGGAAACTGAAGCAACGTGAACCGTTCATTTATACAAACTGCCCACTCGCCCTATCACTTCCCTTAGATATCGCACATTTAATACAAGATCCCCGCAATCTCGGCATTGAGCAAGCAAAGGACCAATCAAGGACCGAGATTGCGAGGTCATATTAACTAAGAAATCAATCAAGACCCGAGATTGCAGCTTCGCATCCTCAATGACAAGTCAATAAGGATACTGGGGGGCAACTGTTGGGCCCAGATTCCGCACTCAAGGCCCAGCCCGAGGAAAAGGGCTCGACAAGGAAGGCTCGGCCCACGCCGAGGTCTCACGAGCCTGTTTGCAAGCTGAAGTAAGCGAGGTCGCAAGGTAGAGCAAGTCGACAAGCTGGAAGAACCGAGCACGAAGGATAAGAGCGAGGTCGTTGGGAGCAAAAGCATGCATTTGACCAAGTCAAAGCCCGTTAACTTGAAATCCTATAATCAAGCTCATCATTAAAGATGGAGATTATAGATTTAATTCCGAATTTAATTAAATAATTAAGACTAGACAGTTACGTTTTCAGTTAGTATAAGTTTGAAACACTAGCCTCATTGTAAGGGGACCGAATTCTTGGCGAACAGAATAATATACAACTTTTCTCTCAATTTCTTCTAAATTTCTCTAAGTACATTCAACCTAAAGCAAGCCGAGAATTGAGGTTGTGAGATTCTGCTCTCACATCCGGGCAACTCATACGCCCAGTCGCCTTTGTAAACTTCTATTCTTTTCTTCGGATTATTTAAAATATTCTTGTTTGTTGCTTCGGCCTGTCCGTTTCCTTATGGGTAGTACAGAGTTGAGTTGTTGAGGCAAATCTTCCATTTATCGAGATGGATTGCGGCCCGTTATCCATCACCATCTCGTAAGGGAATCGGTGGCGACAAATTATGTTCCACCAGATAAATGTTCAACCGCAAGTGAAGTAACATTTTCGAAGGCCTCTGCTTCTGCCCATTTTGAGAAATAGTCTGTTAAGACCAATATAAATTTGACTCGTCCAGTTGATGCGTGCATCGGGCCAATTATATCCATTAACCACCGCATAAATGTATATGACAAAAAGACGTTTGCGATGACTTTGTTCGGCCGGTGGATATGTGGGGCATGTCTTTGACACTTTTTGCACTTCTGTGAATAAGTCTCACAATCTGCCATCATAGTTGGCCAATAAAGGTCTTGCCTACCCCCTCCTTCTAGCGCCAAACTGTTGTAGCTGAAATTACAACAGTCAAAATATGTAAATAGTAATAATCGAAGGACTTTGATTTATCTTTAATAACAGAAAAATCGAATGGCTTTTGAGCAATAAAAGAAAGTAGATTGCTCGGAACGAGCTGGATGGATCGAAGGTGGTTTTAGACACGAAAAATGGGAGTAAATGAGTTTAGTATTTCCCCATCGAGAGCGTTTACACAAGAATAAGAACAAATAATTGATAAGTGTGTAAGTGTAGTGCTAGTTGTGAGTGAAGAAGATTTGTATTTTCTCCTTGTCATTGCTTTTGATTTTATACTATGAGCCCATGTTTAACGTTGTCATTTACTCCACTTGATTTATCATTAATGACATTTACTTCGGTGGATGCGGCAATTACTCTTTGGCGCTTTTAATCATTGATTTGAACGAGTCTTCGGTTAACTTCAGTGTTGGCTGACTTCGGCATTTATGCCCCTTTGACCGTAAGTTACTCCGACGTGTTTTTCAGCTCGGCATTTCACTTCATCGCTGTCTTTCCTTCTCCGATTTTTTTACTTCTTGCTTAATGGTTCTAGTTTACTGGGTCAGAAATTACATGCCCACACTAATCAACACTTAAGTCAATTAGTGCTTTGACATTTTAACATAATTGCCTCGAAAATCTCGTAAGTTGTAGGTTGATTGTAATGTTATAAGCGTCCCTTTAATCCTACTAAAATAGGTTCAGTATGCGGGTCCCGTCACGGGATGGGTTAGGACTTTAATTTTTAAATATCCACAAAAGTGGGTCTCACAAATCAAGATATTAGTTTTTAGTTTTAAAAATAGATGGTATACTCAATTACTAAATAATATGATTTTTTTATTTGAAAGTTAACTATAATTTGTTATGTTTTTATTTAAGTATATATTAAACCTAAATTTGAAAAACTTATTATTTTTATAAAGAGTTAGACACGAGAAGATTGATTTTTAATAGTTTGCGGATCGACCACAAAACTCACAGTCTTAAACGGTGCATATTAGAGTTGATGTTTTCAAGATTATAGTTTTTGCGGGTTACCCCAAATAATAGTTTAGTTCACTACAAAACGAGTTAAGTAGACATGTTAGTCTGGTTTGACAACTCTATCTATAATCATTAGTTAGACATATTATAAAATTCAGAAAAATTTCCAAACGGTTTTTTCTTAAAGTTTAAAATAATTTTTAATAAAAATTACCCCGCGGTTAAATCGTANACAAAAAAATAAGCAATTTTAAGAACAACTAAATATATTTCAATATATATATATATATATTTAGCTACTAAGAATTCAATATATTAATGTAAAATCCACGCAAGACAATCTCTAGTTAGTTAATATGAACAAAGGGTTTATAAATTAACGTTTGTAATGTGACACAAATTTAAAATGGCTGTGAAATGATGTTATCCAATGTATTTAAAATCTTCTAGGAACATCAGATAGAATTTCTCAAATGATTTTTTTGCTTTTCTTGTTTATATCTTTGAGTTATACTAATCACAGAAAAATTGACACCATACCAAATCATTCATATTATATAGGGAGAATTGAATATAGGACAAATTTACTAACCTATTGTCTCATTAATACTTTCTCACTAAACATTGTCCCAGTAGAATTTATATTAATTGAAATTCTAAATTACCCTTAAATAATGTAAACAAATATAATTTATAAACTTAAAAAAAACTTATCAAAACTATGATCAAAAACAAAAAAAAACTAATCCACATAAAATACAAGTGACGAGAACAAAAAAAAATCAGTTTTCTTCTCCGTCGCCTCGCCAACTCCGGCGAGTGAAAGTACTCCATATTTGCGGGATCTATATCCCTTCTAGTGTTGCCAACGAACTGGTCGCGGTTCCCTGCCATTTGAGGGCCAATCTGGCCCTGCCCGTTCCTTTGCTCGGAATCCGAGGTCAAGATAGGTCTTTGATCCGGGTTTCACGGATGCAAATTAAGTAGATAAAAAGAAGGTGGTGGAGGAAAGGTCGAAGGATCGACTCGAACTCCATCCCTCAAAGGTATATGTGCACCACCACTGCTCTAGCTGTGATGGAACTAACTTGTTCCTAGGTAAGATAAACCCGGGGATGAGGTACTATTTCCATTACTTCTGTAACACCCGTGTCCCGGGAAACATGAAATTTTATTTAGCCACGGTTATTTGGTTTAAATGACGGGTTTCAGTCTAATTGAACCAATTAAAGAATTGGGTGTTAATTGGAGAATCGTAAGTTAGGGGTGGATTTGATTAAATNGAAGGTGGTGGAGGAAAGGTCGAAGGATCGACTCAAACTCCATCCCTCAAAGGTATATGTGCACCACCACTGCTCTGGCCGTGATGGAACTAGCTTGTTCCTAGGTAAGATAAACCCGGGGATGAGGTACTATTTACATTACTTCCAAGTGGCATGGTGGGCGGTGGGCGGTGGGGCTGGTGAAATACTTGTTGGTGGCAGAGCTCGCGCTCGAGCCACCTCTGAGTGAAGCTCATCGAATGATTGGGTCAATACCACATGATCATAAGTAACATTTTCCAAGTTTTTGCACTACAAGAAAACACCCATTTGGTAAGGACATATATCGTTGTAAAATCGTTGCAAAACAGGTGTATCATCGAATTTGCGACGAAACGTAAATCGTCGTTAATTGATTGCCGCAAACCAAAAATTGTCGTAAAATCATCGGCAAATTACGAGGGCAAAAAATTCCCCTTTGACTGTAAGTTACTTCGGCGTGTCTTTCAGCTCGGCATTTCACTTCATCACTGTCTTTCCCTTCTCCGATTTTTTTACTTCTTGCTTAATGGATCTAGTTTACTAGGTCAGAATTTACACGCCCACACTAATCAACACTTAAGTCAAATAGTGCTTTGACATTTTAACATAATTGCCTCAAAAATCTCGTAAGTTGTAGGTCGATTGTAATGTTATAAGCGTACCTTTAATCCTACTAAAATAGGTTCAGTATGCGGGTCCTATCTCGGGATGGGTTAGGACTCTAATTTTTAAATGCCCACAAAAGGGGGTTTCGCAAATCAAGATATTAGTTTTTAGTTTTAAAAATTGATGGTATACTCAGTTACTAAATAATATGATTTTTTTTATTTGAAAGTTAACTATAATTTGTTTTGTTTTTATTTAACTATATATCAAACCTAAATTTGAAAAATATATTATTTTTATAAAGAGTTATACACGAGAAAATTGATTTTTAATAGTTCGCGGATCGACCACAAAACTCACAGTAATTAAGCGGTGCATATTAGGGTTGATGTTTTCAAGATTATAGTTTTTGCGGGTTACCCCAAATAATAGTTTAGCCCACTACAAAACGAGCTAAGTAGACATGTTAGTCCGGTTTGAAAACTCTATCTATAATCATTAGTGAGACATATTATAAACTGGGCAAATTGCTGTTTTTACACCAAAATTTCATTTTTATGACAAAAATACACCGTCCTTTCAATCAAATGCTGCGCTACACTTTCGGGGGTGGAAAATTACAGTTACACCCTTATGACCAAACAAAAAACGCAAAACCGCTATTACCATTTTAACCTTCGCGACATGTCAGACTTCTATAGAGGTCTGACATTTAGACTCTAATAGAAGTATGATTTATTTCTCTTACCAGACTTCTATCAGACGTATTCGAGAAGTCTGATACAGATTAAAATAGTAAATTTAAATTTAAATAATTAAAAAAAAATATTTTGTTAAAACTGTTTTCTACAATAATTAAATATAGACGATTTTGATGTATAGAAATTAATATTTCATAAAATTGAATCAAATTAAACAAGGTTAGTTAATTATGCCTATACCTAAAAAAATATCAGACTTCTTCGAGAAGT
>PKMM01052901.1:41158-52269 GCA_002933915.1 Eutrema heterophyllum
TAGCTCTTTCTCTATATTCTACATTCTGTAGAATATAAATTCCACAGTTCTTTTATTGTTCTACGGACGGTAGAATTTGTATTCTACCAAAGTAGTTAAAAATATCTGAAAAAATCTAGGAAAATCTAGTTTAATTATTTGTTTTTTTTTTCACGTTTCTTCACGCTCTTTGCTCTTCTTCTCTGTTTCTTCAAATTTTCATACTTTTATCAGTTATTCTCTTCTTCTTCTTGGTTAATATGTTGCATATCTATGTAACATGTGGTGTATGGATATTTGGTGCCAATAAGGAGTGGAGATTTATTATTGATGAAGAAAAAAGAGGTAGATTACTTTGGAATCAAGTACTACTCTCAATGAGTTAAATATGATGGTTTTAGAGGACTACGAAATCGATCAGAGCATTGTTCATGTCGAGTTCAGTTATTAACCTAGCGATTTGATCAACATCTTAGGATCTCCACTGATTATTATCACGAATGATCGTCAAGTGAAAAAATTTGTTGGATATGCAAGGAAGAATGGATCGATACGGTTGTGCGTGACATTTACAGCTATATTTGACAATCAAAAGAGTGGAGTCAACATGATACGTAAGAAGAGATGATGAGTAGGAGTTAGTACCTTATGCATATAGTAAACATGCCAAATCTACCTTACACTATCTTCCAGAGACTCTTGAAGTAGCTTCATCGTGCCAAATCTATGATTCCTGTAATCGTTATCTACGGCTTCATTGTATTTGTTTTCTTTGTGTGTTCTCTAAGTTTTCTTCTTCTGCTTCTTCTTCTTCTTCGCCTGAAATATTCATGAATTGTAGTGCTAATTCCTGCATTTCAGCAGAAATGCTTCATCAGAGAAGAAACCAGAGCTCGCACTACAAACTCTCCGTAAATAATTAGTACACATTGTTTCTCACGGCAGTAATGCAAGGAAATTAGAAAAATGTGAGGTTTCGAGAAGAGAATTCATGTTTTTTTCTCAATCTATTTTTGAAAACGAAAGTAGCACAAGAAAATAACTCATTGTAGTATAGCTTCTCTCATTTTGATAAGTGTTTTAACAAAAATTGGAAACAGATTTTAGAAAAGCTTTGCAATCCTGATATATAGAGATACATCCAATAAAAAGGAATATCTTACCAAATACAGAGATATTCTACATGCATTATTTTTTTTTTTGTAGTTTTATGGCATGATGCATTCTATACATGTACAATCACATAGACTTAGCAAAGATTTTAAGCAAGATTGAGAGAAAGAATACAGAATTGTGGGTTTAGGGTTTATGGAGGAGCCCGTTGATAGGTTTTAGATTTGCAGCATAGAGAAAGATAAACGAGGGTTTAGGGTTTAAGACAATGATTTCTCCTTGAGTCACTGAAAGCTCGCGCGTTGACAAGTTGTGTGACTGTATGTGCTCAAAGGCAATATATAAACCACAACTACTTCATTTTAATCTTGAGTCACTGAAAGTTCGCGTTGATAATTATACACATCACCATGTATCGACGGCTTCCCTCCCATTCCATATTCTGCTCCATAATTCAAAGAAAAACGACAGCAAGATTGTAATGAAAAAAGAATACATAAATTTTCTTCAAAGAATACACATAACTTCTGTTGTGTGATGGTTTTACATGGTGCGGCATAGCCGATTGTTCCTCTAACGCCAGCTGAGCTTAGTTGGTTGAAGAAGGACTCCTGGTCGAATTTAAGGAGTATACGAGCTAGACCAAAGTCGCTAACATGGGCAGTTAGATCATTGTGATATCACTCTGCCCAATTGCAATCCTCCGAGGTTCAAACGACAAGTAGTCGCCCAAAAAGACAAAAAAAAAAAAACATGTCAATAGTCTTCATAACTTTTCTGTAGACATCATGTGGTGGCTGGATTATCTGTCCCATATGATGTTGATGGGACTTTCCCAGTTTTCTACAGACATCAATGGGTTGAAGAAATAGACCAATTGACGACAAGTTTCGTGTTTTATCACTCCCAAATAGTTTATTTGCAGTAACATTGTAAAATTTTCTTGGACCGGCAAGTACCCCAGAGACGACGTGTGTTGCTCAAAGCTCATACGTTAATGGTTTTCGTTACGTTATGGTTTTCCGAGATAAACACTGTTTGAACCTGGACAATAACTAAGCGGAGCAAATCATTAGTGGATATTCTGATGCAAAAGTTACCAATCGAAATAAACAGAATCTCTATACCTCAGTTGTTCTTTTGACTCCTCGCTGAAGTATAATGCAATCAGCTTGCCCAAAACAAAAGGACAAAACGATGCAGGCATGTTTGGGTACTTCTCTCCTAGAAGAAGAAGTTTCGCAAACCCCTCCCCGACAGTTGCTTTAACCGACTCTTCTTCACTGCTCTCTGTGTATGTTCTCCAGTCATCACTTTCAAGTCCAGCATACAGGAGAGCGAGTATCTTTATGTTCAAATCTTCTTTGGCATTGGACAAGTCGACAGGTACAAAGTCAATGCTCTCATCCTCGAATTGTGACAAGAGATCTTGTCCCATTGCCTTGTCAACTTCTGTTGGGCTATGCCACATCCCAAGATCCACTAGTGCCTTGGAAGCCATAATACTAATCGGAGGAGGGCTTCTACAAAAGGCTATCTTTAGCTGCCTTACTAGCTCTTCGCTAGGCTTCTTCTCTAACAAACCAAAAAGACCAAGACACTTTATCGCAATCCTCTGCACATCCAATCCAAGTGAGTGTGTTTTGCCTGCGTTACATGAATTGTATCAGAAAAAAGTGTTTCTTTGTGCAGAGTCTCAGAAAACTGGAAAATGAAAAAAAATAGTAATTGTTGTAAAAATTAAGCAAACTGGAAAAACAAAATTACTCTGTTTGATGATTTAGAGTTAACTCAGAAAATAGTAAATCAAGAATGCAAGATAAAGATATTGACCTTCCTACACCAATAATTCAGAAATAGCTGAAGAATTTTCACATCAACAAAATGATATTGACCATAAATATGAAGAGCACGAGAAAGAGGAAGGTGAATGCATTGAATGAATGAGCAAGAGAGAGAGGAATACCAATAATTCAATGACCTGATGAGAAATGGAAGAGTACACTTCTCTATCTACTGCAATTTAACTAAGAAACGATCAATATGAGAAAATGAATTTGCCTGCATTCTACATTTATTCTCTATCCAAATTTCTAATCTGGCTAAACTAAAATATAGTGAAAAAAATAACTTGTAAACTGAACCAAAGCGAAACTAAATCAGAATTGACTCTAACAGAAAGTGAATTGACTGAACTGTTTCCTCTTTCTTCTTAAAACTCCAAATCACGAAAATCCTAACCATCTTTTTGGGGTTTTTGAGTGTGTGTCCAAGAATGGTGACCAAACACTAATATCACCATGAATAAATCTGGCTTTAAAAATCTTAGACCATCTCAACCATATATCAGTCTATGATGGATCGAATCATATTTGATTGAACGACATCTCCTTTCATCAATTCATCAGTTATATGCTTAGGAAAAGATCTAAAATCATCGATACTTACGTCTTCTGAACTGTAAACGTGTTATCTAAACGAATGCAGAAACAATGACATGCACAAAATCTTAAGAAACAGTGCGAGTACGAGAGTTACGTACATGTGGATACTTTAGTATGAATCATTTCAAGCTTAAAAGGGATCAAATCATGAGACTTAGGTATCCATTTTCTTCTCTGTTTATCCATTTTGAGTCAAGTTGAGAGGTGACATAGCAGAGCCACATGAACCACTCAGGCATTTCATCAAACACTTGAAATTTTTTTCTGAATCAACTGTTTCATTTGAGCCCCCAAAATATGTAGAGATTCTCTACATTCTTCCATCTTCCAATCGAAGTTGTCATGTTTTTTCCTGAGCAATATTAGAGAAATAAAATGAAATGAATTGGAAAAAACAAACTGGAAAAACAAAATTACTCTTTTTTTGATGATTTAGAGTTAACTCAGAGAGAAGATTATCCTCATCACTCTGAATGTGCTCGAGAGCTCCAAGGATCTTTAGTGTTTCTGACGTTTTCGCTCTGTGATTGATTCTCCTCATCACTCTGCTGAATCGTGATGAATGAGATATTCATAAGAAATATGAAATTGGAGAAGAAGAGAGAAAATGAAAATTTGTGAATCAAAATCGTTGAGGGCAGTCGTCGACAAAATCGAATGCTTAGCCACTGTCGTTTTCTTACTATTAACAATATACACCAAATATTTGCAAAATTATAGATATAACATTGACGAATATACACCAAAAGAGTCTTTGAATTATTTAAAATGAAAGTTTTCAACTTTGAGAAATAAACTTGACAACAATGTCATTCTAAGCAAAAGCAGTAAAATAAAACCCAAACCAAATTCAGAACTGAGAGCCTCTTTCTCCCATTCTAATCAACATATTCATCTATTATTGCTGCTCGTGTCTCAGGAAACTCAGTGGCAGCTTTGGGCAGATTTGGGCAGTAGTTGACAACAAATTCTATCAAGTTTGGAAGAGCCTGCGAATTCGAGCAAATTCTTCTTAATTCAGGCAAACCAAATACTTCAAGGGATTCTAGCTTCCCAAAGGGAACCGCCATATCTGGATTGACATTGCTAATACTCATTCCTTTCTCCCTATTTATTATTTCTTCTATGCTTTCTGAATTCATCACACTTAGATGCCTGAGATTTTGAGCGAACAACAGCCAGGTCAAGTCCTTTGAACCTTCCAAACCGGATATGCGAACAGTGGAGAGGTGCTTGAAGCCTTGAGAACTTGTACATAGAAGCTCTTCTCTTTCTTTGCTTTCCCAATCTATCTTTATCTCTGAGATTTTTGCAATCCACACTAATGTCACCATGAATAACTCTGGCTTTAAAAATCTTATACCATCTCAACCATATATCAGTCTATGACGGATCGAATCACATTTGATCAAAACGACGTCTCCTTTCATCAATTCATCAGTAATATGGTTAGGAAAATATCTAAAAGCATCGATACTTACGTCTCCTGAACTTAAATGTGTTATCTAAATGAATGCAGAAACAATGACATGACACAAAATCTTCAGAAACAGTGCGAGTACGAGAGTTACTGACCTGTGGCAACCAAACTCGGTTCGAGTAGTTCTTCAGTAGGTGCTTGAAGCTCATATCCACCCCGGGGATACTTCTATGAATTAATCAAAGCTTAAAAGGTATCCATTTTCTTCTTTGTTTATCCCTTTTGAGTCAAGTTGAGATCACTCAGACATTTCATCGAACACTTGGAATCTTTCTCAGTATCCCTTTAAGATTTTGGGGATTCTGTTCACTTTGGTTCACTTGAATCTTTCTCTGTATCCCAAAATATGATTGAGATTCTCTACATTCTTCCATCTTCAAATCGAAGTTGTCATGTTTTTTCCTGAACAAAATTAGAGAAATGAAATGAGAATTTGCCTTGATTGCTAGATTATGAATTGTAATTGTTCTAAAATTAAACAAAGTGGAAAAAAGTTTTACTCTGTTAACTCAGAGAGAAGATTATCAAAATCGTCGAATGTGAATGTGAATGAGAGCTCCAAGAATCGTGATGAATGAGAGATTTCACGCGTCCATGGCGATCCATAAGAAATTTGAAATTGGAGAAGAAGAGAGAAAATCAAAATTTCTGAATCAAAATATGTTTACAATATACACCAAATATTTGCAAAATTATAGATATAACATTGACGAATATACACCAAAAGAGTCTTTTAGAAATGCAAACTTGACAACAATTTCATTCAAAGCAAAGGCAGTAAAATAAAACCCAAACCAAATTCAGAACTGAGAGGATACACTCACACACTCACACACATTACAATGGCTTAGGAGCCTCTTTCTCTCATTCTAATCCTCTTCATCTATTATTGCTGCTCGTGTCTCAGGAAACTCAGTGGCAGCTTTGGGCAGCTTTGGGCATTTGTAGACTCTAAATTCTCTCAGGTTTGGAAGAGCCTGAGAATTCGAGCAAATTCTTCTTAATTCAGAAAAATCTGTTAATTGAAGGAATTCTAGCTCCCCAAAGGGAACCGCCAAATCTGGATGCACATTGCTAATACTCATTCCTTTCTCCCTATTTATTATTTCTTCTATGCTTTCTGAATTGATCACTTCTAGATACCTGAGATTTTGAGCGAACAACAGCCAGGTCAAGTCCTTTGAACCTTGCAAAGCCACTATTTTAACAGAGGAGAGGTGCTTGAAGCCTTGAGAACTTGTACATAGAAGCTCTTCTCTTTCTTTGCTTTCCCAATCTATCTTTATCTCTGAGATTTTGCAGAAAATAATATCAAGGCGTTGAAGACCACACAGAGCTACCGTGTTTAATACTACAACCTCTGCTGACATTCCTCTTAGGAGTAAACCTCGAATAATAGTCGCCAATCGCTCCACTCCTTGGATACTTTCCAAAATCAAAGCATCTTCTATGTTTCCTGTTAAAATCTGTAAGTGCTCTAAGAGTTGTAGCTCTTCCATTAATCCTGCATCAATAGAAACACGAGAATAATATAGTTTCAACACTTGAAGATTTGGTAAGCTTGTTCCAATTCCAGCAATGCTTTTAATATGAGAAGTCCACTCCAGGTCCAAGCTGATTAGTTTCCTCAACCCCTTCAAACCAGCTGGTAACGATGCTATCGATGTGTGTGATAAATTGAGGTATTCCAACGAACTCAAGCTGCAAATTTCTTCTGGCAATGCCCGAAGAGCACCATTATACGAAAGATCCAAGACGACAAGGGCTTTCATAAACCGAAAGAACTCACCTGAAATAACCTTTAAGTTGTTATTACGGAGTAATAAGGTCGAAAGGTTGGGGCAGTTGGGACAGTTAGATATCTCTTCAATTTGATTACTCATCAACGAGATCCTTTTCAGAACGTTCCAGTTGATGTCATTTGATATACGGCGTAACTGCGCACCAGATTTAACACACAGTTTTTCTTCCTCTTTTTCGAAGTTAGACCCTATCCAAAGAGCCATCTCGCGTAAAACATCATGCATTTTCACCTTCGCTGGGAATTTAACATCAACATCCACCAATAGATGCGCACGAACCAACGAACAAATTATAGCGTGACCTTGGTTGTTACTTCCATCTTCATCTCTGTTTCCGTTTATAAATCCTTCGCTAATCCAATATTCTATCAACTCCTCCTTCTCAATTTCATAATCTTCCGGGAACAAAGAACAATATAGGAAGCACGATTTGACATTTTGATCCTTTAAACCATCATAACTAAACTTCAAAATAGGAAGAATATTTTCCATACCCGGAAACTCGTGGCTAGACGAGTTGAGAACAGCAATCGCGTGACGCCATTCGTGTACATCCTCTTTACATGCCATGGCTTTGCCAATAACATTGAGTGCAAGTGGCAAGCCACAACATTTCGCAGCAACTTTTCTTGCAAGTGCAGGAATATCCTCATGGCGTTTCAATGGGTTTTCTCCAACATTATTTCGAAACAATTCCCACGCTTCATCCGGTGACAAACAATCAACCTTCATCTCATCATCAGCTCTCATGGCTTTGCAAACGTCCTTTGAACGAGTTGTGAAAACTATCTTCACTCCATTCTTTTGAGTTGGAGGTGGAACTCCTATCTTGTTCAGATCAACCTCGCTCCATAGATCATCTAGTAACAACACAAATTTCTTTCTACTAAGGATATTGCATATGGCAGATGCTTTCTCCTCTTCTGTTTCATCTTTCCATTCCTTGTCTTGACGTAATCTTCCAAGAATCTGATTCTGAATGCCCTCAGTTTGCAAATCTTTAGAGACCACAACCCATATCACAACATCAAATTCATCCACGAATTTGTTGTTGATACGAGCTAAGAGGGTGGTTTTTCCTACTCCCCCCATACCATAAAGGCCTAAAGTTCTTCGTTCAGCGTTCATGAGGCTCTTCCATGCCTTTTCAACCATTACCTCCAACCCAACTGTGATTTGAATATGTTTCTTCTCCACCTTTGGTACAGGAATTTTATCCGCCACCACTTCAAAAACTCCTTCAGATAGAAGCTTTTCAACTTCTTTCAACTTCTTCGATACATTTTTACCATACTTGTAGCTTGATGTGCACTTGTTAGAAAAATACCCAAAAAGACACAATCTTTTAGTTTCAGTTAATTTATCCTTAAGCAGATGACTCACCTGGGACTCAATACCTTCTACCCTTGAAAACCATCCTTTGACTTGAGCAGTCCGCTGCGAACCTTTATCTTCTTCAATGGAAACCTTTCTTTCCAGATCATCTCGCCTCTCTACAAGTTTTTGCAAAGTATTCTCCAGCGCCTCGAGGTTAGCTTCCATCATGTGAATGTAATTTCCATCACCGAAAAAGCAGCCACAGGCTTGATTCAACACTTGATTACATTCACATGAAAACGATAGTATGTTTCCCATCTTTGCTCAAACTTTCAGAAAGAAACCAGAAAACAAACTCACTGACTTGAATGAATGAGCAAGAGAAAGAGGAACACCAATAATTGAATGATACTGTAGTTATATCCACGAAATGAATATAGACCATACAAATGAAGAGCACGTTGCTTTATCCGGTTAAACCAATCCATACCGAACTGAAATATACTGAACCAGAATTGACCAATAAGTCAAGACTCCAATTTAATGTGACACTGCATTCTACACCAACTACGATGTATAATCAGGTTAATCCAATCCAATCTCAATCCAATCCAAAGAGAAATTGAACTTCACTAATTATAGCAATAATATAAAGTTTAAATATACACAATAACGAAAAAATGTTTCAAAATGTTGACACAACAATTGTTTTATGGAAAAAGATGGTCTTATTAGGCATTCTTCGTAGTCTATTTATATAGTTTTCGTTGTTTTGTATATTTAAACTATAATTAGTGAAAAGGTATTAGCGAATGTGATTGGAGAATGTGAATGAAGGATTTAAAGTGCTCCCAGAGACTAACCTGAGACTTTGGCAAATTGATTCTGCCCATGATCATATGATTTCTTACAAATCATTGACCAAACATAACCGAAACTCGCACATAACAAGCAACGAATTGATCAAAAGAAGAGGTCTCTGTCTATAATCTGACATGATTACCCAAAATGCACAGAAACTTGAGAAACCAATCCCTAACACATTCTCTATATCTATGTATCAACGAATTGGTCAAAATGAATAAAAACAAAACCAAACTGTAATGTACAAGGCAAAAGATCAATGTACTAAAGATGGAATTCGCTTCATCTTGTGAAAGCTCCTCGCTTGGACAAGCATCCAAAGATTTTAGATGTTCAAGCACCAGTTTCACGTCCTTAAGAAGCTCCTTCTCTGAGCATACAGATTCCGCGACTCGGCTTAAAAGCTTTTTCATCAACTTTATCACATTTTGCTCTTATGGTTTCAGACGGAGTAGCACAAGTATTTTGCATAGTGCTGCAACGTATGCTTCTCAGCAGCAGTCTTCTTTGCCTTGAAGCTTACCATCTGTAAGAAACAATATTAGCAAAATGGAGAAGAGAATTTTGGTCATATGTATGCTTTCTTCACTCTCCACTTAAGTTTCCTTGATCTTGAGGACAATATGTTATAGAAGCCAAAGGATACGGTGATTTGGACCCAGTACCCGTCCCGGGTACGGCATGCGCACGGGTACGGCGCCGGTACGGTGAGGAAACGTCCCCGAAACGTCTCAATCAACCCCGGGACGGCAACCACTGAAGGGGGACGGCAAGTTGGGAGATGGGGACGTCTCCGGTACGTTTCGCGGTTGATATACGTGTACCGTACATGTAATTTAACTTAAATCCCTAATTTTACGAAACCAAAAGCTTTACCAAGTTTTCCTGAACTTAAAAAAGAGCGTGGTTCTAACGCGCCCCCAAATTCTCTCTCCTGAGGCGATAAAAAAAACCAGATCGTACTCATCTTTGACGACTCCGCCGTTGCGGTTTCGTCGCCGGATTACCAAGCTCAGCTATCGATCGTCCAGTCATCTCTTCCCTTTCTTCTTCTCTAGCTCTCTGTTTTCAATTGAGTCAATTGGAGCAACGTATCGGTATCACGTATGTTCTTCATCTCTGTAGTTGCTCTTCATCTGATCATCTCTCTTGCTTGTAGTCATTAGTCAACGAAAGTTTTGTCTGTCTCTCTGTTTTGTTTTTGTATGTAATTTGTAATTTTGTATGTTCTCAATCAGACTCTTCTTTATTTGTTTTTTGTTTTTTTTACTTTATGCAGTTTGATTAAATGAATACTTCTCAAAGACAAAGTGAAAATATTGGTAGTAGCACAGGAAGTGGATCTACTACTACGCCCAATCTAAGTGAAGATGCTCCACTATGGAGTTATGTGACTAAGTTAGAGAAACAAGGAAAAGGAGGAACATGGAAATTCCTGTGTAACTTTTGTAGTGAGGTTCGACAAGGTTCGTATTATAGAGTTAGAGCTCATTTGCTTGGATTAAAGAATGTTGGCGTTTCTGTTTGTAAGAAAGTGCCAAGGACTGAAATACTTGCAATGAAAAAGTTGGAAGACGACTTTGAGAAGAAGAAAAATGAGTCTAGACCAAAAGAAGTGTCTTTGCCTTGTGAAGTTGGCTCTGCTTATAAGAAAAGAAAATCTGATGATTCACCAATCGTTAGAGCATTTGGTATTGAAGCCAGAGACCAATTGGATCAAGAAATTGCAAGAATGTTTTATACTGGAGGTTTAGCGTTTAATCTTGCAAGGAATCCACATTATCGTAGGTCATATCAGTTTGCTGCTGCCAACAAACTTGATGGTTATGTGCCCCCTGGTTATAATAGGCTGAGAACAACCTTGTTAGAGAAAGAAAGGAACCATGTTGAGAAGTTATTAGATCCACTTAAGTTAACATGGAAAGAAAGAGGGGTGACGATTGTGTCAGATGGTTGGAGCGATCCTACAAGAAAACCTCTAATTAATTTCATTGCTACTTCTGGGAATGGTCATGTGTTTCTCAAGGCTGTGAATTGTTTTGGCCAAGTAAAAGATAAATTCTTCATTGCTGATTTGATGAAAGAAGTTATAAATGAGGTGGGTCATCATAA
>PKMM01052901.1:56140-71881 GCA_002933915.1 Eutrema heterophyllum
CACGAAAATCCTAACCATCTTTTTGGGGTTTTTGAGTGTGTGTCCAAGAATGGTGACCAAACACTAATATCACCATGAATAAATCTGGCTTTAAAAATCTTAGACCATCTCAACCATATATCAGTCTATGATGGATCGAATCATATTTGATTGAACGACATCTCCTTTCATCAATTCATCAGTTATATGCTTAGGAAAAGATCTAAAATCATCGATACTTACGTCTTCTGAACTGTAAACGTGTTATCTAAACGAATGCAGAAACAATGACATGCACAAAATCTTAAGAAACAGTGCGAGTACGAGAGTTACGTACATGTGGATACTTTAGTATGAATCATTTCAAGCTTAAAAGGGATCAAATCATGAGACTTAGGTATCCATTTTCTTCTCTGTTTATCCATTTTGAGTCAAGTTGAGAGGTGACATAGCAGAGCCACATGAACCACTCAGGCATTTCATCAAACACTTGAAATTTTTTTCTGAATCAACTGTTTCATTTGAGCCCCCAAAATATGTAGAGATTCTCTACATTCTTCCATCTTCCAATCGAAGTTGTCATGTTTTTTCCTGAGCAATATTAGAGAAATAAAATGAAATGAATTGGAAAAAACAAATTGGAAAAACAAAATTACTCTTTTTTTGATGATTTAGAGTTAACTCAGAGAGAAGATTATCAAAATCGTCGAATATGAATGTGCTCGAGAGCTCCAAGGATCTTTCGTGTTTCTGTGATTGATTCTCCTCATCACTCTGCTGAATCGTGATGAATGAGATATTCATAAGAAATATGAAATTGGAGAAGAAGAGAGAAAATGAAAATTTGTGAACCAAAATCGTTTAGGGCACACACTTATGTTTACAAAATCGAATGGTTAGCCACTGTCGTTTTCTTACTATTAACAATATTTGCAAAATTATAGATACAAACTTGACAACAATAACATAAAACCCAAACCAAATACTCACACACATTGCAATGGCTTAGGAGCCTCTTTCTCCTATTCTAAGCCTATCCATCTATTTTATTATTGCTGCTCGTGTCTCAGGAAACTCAGTGGCAGCTTTGGGCAGATTTGGGCAGTTGCCGACATAAAAATTTCTCAGGTTTGGAAGAGCCTGAGAATTTGAGCAAATTCTCTGTAATTCAGACAACTTTCCTAATCGAAGGTCTTCTAGCTTCCCAAAGGGAACAGCCATATGTGGATGCACATTGCTAATACTCATTCCTTTCTCCCTATTTATTATTTCTTCTATGCTTTCTGATTGATTCACATATAAATACCTGAGATTTTGAGCGAACAACAGCCAGGTCAAGTCCTTTGAACCTTGCAAATCATATATGTAAACAGAGGAGAGGTGCTTGAAGCCTTGAGAACTTGTACATAGAAGCTCTTCTCTTTCTTTGCTTTCCCAATCTATCTTTTATCTCTGAGATTTTGCATTCATTAATACCAAGGACTTGAAGACCACCCAGAGCTACCGTGTTTAATACTACAACCTCTGCTGACATTCCTTCTAGGCTTAACCTTCGAATAATAGTCGCCAATCGCTCCACTCCTTGGATACTTTCCAAAATCAAAGCATCCTTTATGGTTGCTGTTAAAATCTGTAAGTACTCTAAGAGTTGTAGCTCTTCCATTAATCCTGCATCAATAGAAACACCGGAATTTAATAGTTTCAACACTTGAAGATTTGGTAAGCTTGTTCCTATCCCATCAATGCTTTCGAGTTCATCAGTAAACTCCAGGTCCAAGCTTATTAGTTTCCTCAACCCCTTCAAACCAGCTGGTAACGATGCTATCGATGTGTGTGATAAATTGAGGTATTCCAAGGAACTCAAGCTGCAAATTTCTTCCGGCAATGCGCAAAGATCATCATTTTCCGAAAGATCCAAAACGACAAGGGCTCGCATAAACCGAAAGAATTCACCTGAAATAACCTTTAACTTGTTATCACGGAGTAATAAGGTCGAAAGGTTGGGGCACTCGGGACAGCAAGATATCTCTTTAATTTGATTACTCATCAACGAGATCCTTTTCACTACGTTCCAGTTGATGTCATTTGGTATACGGCGTGACTGCGCACCGGTTTTAACACACAATTTTTCTTCCTCTGGTCCGAAGGCAGACCCTATCCAACGAGCCATCTCGCGTAAAACATCATGCATTTTCACTTTCGCTGTGATTTTAACATCAACATCCACCAATAGATGTGCACGAACTAACGAACCAATTATAGCATGACCTTGGTTGTTACTTCCATCTTCATCTCTGTTTCCATTTATAAATCCTTCGCAAATCCAATATTCTATCAACTGCTCCTTCTTAATTTCATAGTCTTCCGGGAACAAAGAACAATATAGGAAGCACGATTTGACATTTTGATCCTTTAAACCATCATAACTAAACTTCAAAATGGGAAGAATCTCTTCCATACCCGGAAACTCGTGGCTAGACGAGTTGAGAACAGCAATTGCGTGACGCCATTCGTGTACATCCTCTTTACATGCCATGGCTTTGCCAATAACATTGAGTGCAAGTGGCAAGCCACAACATTTCTCAGCAACTTTTCTTGCAAGTTTGGGAATATCCTCATGGCGTTTCAATGGGGCTTCTCCAACATTATTTCGAAACAATTCCCACGCTTCATCCGGTGACAAACAATCAACCTTCATCTCATCATCAGCTCTCATGGCTTTGCAAACTTCCTTTGAACGAGTTGTGAAAACTATCTTCACTCCATTCTTTTGAGTTGGAGGTGGAACTCCTATCTTGTTCAGATCTACCTTGCTCCATAGATCGTCTAATAACAACACAAATTTCTTTCTGCTAAGGATGTTGTTTATGGCATCTGCTTTCTCCTCTTCTGTTTCATCTTTCCATTCCTTGTCTTGTCGTAATCTTCCCAGAATCTGATTCTGAATGCCCTCAGTTTGCAAATCTTTAGAGACCACGACCCATATCACAACATCAAATTCATCCACAAATTTGTTGTTGATACGAGCTAAGAGGGTGGTTTTTCCTACTCCCCCCATACCATAAAGACCTAAAATTCTTCGTTCAGCGCTCATGAGGCTGTTCCATGCCTTATCAACCATTGCCTCCAAACCAACTGTGGGTTGAATATGTTTCTGCCCCACCTTTGGTACGGGGCTTTTCTCAGTCACCACTTCAAAAACTCCTTCAGATAGAAGCTTTTCAACATCTTTCAACTTCTTCGATACATTTTTACCATACTTGTAGCTTGATGTGCACTTGTTAGAAAAATATCCAAAAAGACACAATCTTTTAGTTTCAGTTGATTGAGCCTTAAGCAGATCACTCACCTGGGACTCAATACCTTCTACCCTTGAAAACCATCCTTTGACCTGAGCAGTCCGCTGCGAACCTTTATCTTCTTCAATGGAAACCTTTCTTTCCAGATCATCTCGCCTTTCTACAAGTTTTTGCAAAGTATTCTCCAGCGCCTCGAGGTTAGCTTCCATCATGTGAATGTAATTTCCATCACCGAATAAGCAGCCACAGGCTTGAGTCAACGCTTGATCACATGATAGCTGGAGTGATACACAGCCTCCCATCTTTGCTCAAACTTTAAGAAAGAAACCAGAAAACAAACTCACTGCTTTGAATGAATGAGCAAGAGAAAGAGGAACACCAATAATTGAATATCCACGAAATGATATTCGTTTCTTTATCCACGAAATGAATATAGACCATACAAATGAAGAGCACGTTTCTTTATCCGGTTAAACCAATCCATACCGAACTGAAATTTACTGAACCAGAATTGACCAATAAGTCACGACTGCAATTTAATGTGACACCAATAATTCAGAAACTGCTACTACGATGTCTATATAATTATAACAATAATATAAAGTTCAAATATACACAATAACGAATAAAAAAATATATAACTAGGCAAGAATGCTAATGTTTCAAAATGTTGACACAACAATTGTTTTATGTAAAAAGATGGTCTTATTAGGCATTCTTTGTAGTCTATTTATATAGTTTTCGTTGTTTTGTATATTTAATTAAACTTTATAGTATTGCTATAATTAGTGAAAAGGTATTAGCGAATTTGATTGGAGAATGTGAATGAAGGATTTAAATTGCTCCCAGAGACTAACCTAAGACTTTGGCAAATTGATTCTCATGGCTGCCCATGATCATATTGGTCAATGATTTCTTACAAATCATTGACCAAACATAACCGAAACTCGCACATAACAAGCAACGAATTGGTCAAAAGAAGAGGTCTCTGTCTATAATCTGACATGATTACCCAAAATGCACAGAAACTTAAGAAACCAAGTATACTTTATATCTATTCCTCAGATTCATCTGAATCCTCTGCTGTAACATCAGATGAACCTTCTTCTTCCTCGATATCCTCATCTGCATCGCTCATTTTCACTTTGCTTGCCATTATTTTGGCTAAGGCAGCAGCTTTACTTGCCTGGTCCGCGACTCGGCTTAAAAGCTTTTTCATCAACTTTATCACATTTTGATCTGATGGTTTCAGACGGAGTAGCACAAGTATTTTGCATAGTGCTGCAACGTATGCCTTCTCAGCAGCAGTCTTCTTTGCCTTGAAGCTTACCATCTGAATGTCAAAACTACTCTCTATCGCATCAATGGAGAAGAGAATTTTGGTCATATGTATGCTTTATTCACTCTCCACTTGAGGACAATATGTTATAGCATTCAAAGGAATGCAACTAACCTCGATGGCTATGCGTATGCAACTAACCTCGATGGCTATGCGTATTGTGGTGAGTCTGGTAATTTATTGAACTGGCCTTCAGGCTCACGTATTGTCTCTTTTTTGTATAGCGGGGTTTGCATCATCTGTAGGATAAATCTGGATGCTTGGACTGCACGCATCCCAAGATCCACAAGCTCCTTGTCAACTTCTGTTGGGCTATGCCACATCCCAAGATCCACTAGTGCCTTGGAAGCCATAATACTAATCGGAGGAGGGCTTCTACAAAAGGCTATCCGTAGCTGCCTTACTAGCTCTTCGCTAGGCTTCTTTTCTAACAAACCAAAAAGACCGAGGAACTTTATAGCAATCCTCTGCACATCCAAGTGAGTGTGTTTTGCCTGCATTACATGAATCATACAAGAAAGAGTGTTTGTTTGTTCAGAGTCCCAGAAAAATGGAAAATGAAAAAATTGTAATTGTTGTAAAAATTAAGCAAACTGGAAAAACAAAATTACTCTGTTCGATGATTTAGAGTTAACTCAGAAAATAGTAAGTCAAGAATGCTTGAAGCTCATATCCTTAAAAACGTTTTTAAAAACGTTGACAGTTTTCAATGAAACAACAGGGTGCAGAGGACATACGGAATATCTTCATCTTAAATGGAAAATTGACAACCACAAATAAGAAGAACTCAAGGGAAATAAAACAAGTGGCGCCTAAAGCAGTGAAATATGACAATAAGAAATATACAGAGGAAGCAACAAAGTATGCAATATCTCNGAGGAGGGCTTCTACAAAAGGCTATCCGTAGCTGCCTTACTAGCTCTTCGCTAGGCTTCTTTTCTAACAAACCAAAAAGACCGAGGAACTTTATAGCAATCCTCTGCACATCCAAGTGAGTGTGTTTTGCCTGCATTACATGAATCATATCAGAAAGAGTGTTTGTTTGTGCAGAGTCAAAGAAAGCAGGACAATGAAAACATTATGCCATGTAAAAGAGGTTCAACCGCATGATAAGCTGTTGCTTAGCTACATAACTACCATTCCTTAAAAACGTTGACAGTTTTCAATGAAACAACAGGGTGCAGAGGACATACGGAATATCTTCATCTTAAATGAAAATTGACAACCACAAATAAGAAGAACTCAAGGGAAACAAGTGGCGCCTAAAGCAGTGAAATATGACAATAAGAAATATACAGAGGAAGCAACAAAGTATGCAATATCTCTTCAGTTTCAATAGCCTTCCCTTGCAGTGAATGTAAAGATTTTCTATTTTCCTAGAGAAGACTTGTCAGAGAAAGCATGTGCATCCACTGCAAGAAATCCGCAGTCCTTTCCTACAAATTAAGGTGAAGCAAACTGACAATATGTGTTCTATTAGCTAATTTGGACACTGCATCAGCCCAATCTTTATCACCACCAAGGTTTATACCATCTCTAATTACAATACTGTTCCCATCTTCGTCTAATATTGCTCAAAAGGTCTGTGGAGCAGCTCCTGGACAAATGAACTTGCAGTTTTGTGGAGCATAGCATCAGAGAAATCAAGCATTGTGATGATTCGGTCCTGAAAATTATATGTAAGCAGAGGGTATCTCCCAAACAAAAACAACTAAGTTTTGGTATCAAAAAACTTATTTGGACTCACCAGCCTCTATGTGAGCTTTAACTAGAACAACATAATCAGAAACTGTTCCAGGAAGAATTTTTTCCAGCAAATCATTCGCATCTGAAGCTTCAGCAGCATAAACTGCTGCCTCAGCTCCCATCGCAGTAGCAGCATCAGAACCCTTTGCCTGTGTAACAGTCTCATCATTCTTAGTGTGTCCCACATATAAAACCAACAGTATGAGCATAAAAATCATTACAAGAATCAAGAATAGTATGTTAAATACTAGCCTGTACACTAGACGATATATTCTAAGCGGATTTTGAGTGAATTCAGGCACAAGTCATATCTGCGTTCTCAAACAAAAGGCTATTCAATACAAGTTAAGGTGAAGCAAATTGACAATAGGTGTTCTATTATTTTGTGAGTATTGATGCGCTGCCTCCTCAGATACATTGGTTTCTGTAACGTTTTTGTTTTGTTTGAGATGTGAGGTGATACAAAGAAAATATTTGCAATAAAGGTGTAACTTGAAATCACAGGACGTGTTATTTGGTAGAATACTACCTATAATGGGGGGAAATAAGCAAAATCACAATCACCTTTATGTACCAGTCCTAAGATCTAGTGAACAGCCAGGTTAGATAGCTCATCACAGGACATTTAAGTTTAGATTGTCCAATGACCAAGATTAGCATTCTCTGAATTTGAATCAAGCAGCCAGTTAGGGAATTTATCAAGAGCATATGTAAACCCTTTCTCAGCACATCATCATCCAGTTGAGCTAGATAGGTAACTTTTCAGAATTTGTGGCTTCACAAAAACTTTTTTTTGATGCATAAGTACCTAACCTCAGCAGTGAATAGTTGGTAAGTTGCAAACTTACTTGAGCGCTTTTGTGTAACCTCCTGCATATAATCCTCCAGTAAAGAGCAATCTCCGGCTCCATAAGTTGGATGTTGGGTGTAGAACATATGGTCTCATCTGCACAGGAGGTATAACAAAATATAAGCAAATGTAGAAACTGCAAACTTCTGATAGATAATACAGAATTCAACAGACCTCTAGCTTCACCATATGCTGACAATATGTACTTCTGGATGCTTTTATCATCGGTGGGCATTATCAATCCTTCACTTAACAGAACCTCCAACGCCGATTCTGCTACAGGTTCATAGGTTTCAACGTCAAGGTATTTAAGAAATTCGATAGGATCTCCTTGACAACAGTTAGATAGCCATTGATCTTTCATTAGCTTCAAACATTCCTTTGAAACATTTACAGCACGATCAGCGAGCCCTCTCTGAAGAATTGTGGTCCTAAGCTTGATGCTAAAGCAAGAGAATCAAAGAAATGCCAGTCAGGAGAACGAGAAGGACAGTAGGGAAAAGGAAAATCCAACTTTTGTCAATAAGGCTAAGTGTAGATTGTAGAACAGATGTTAATATAAAACTCGTATGCAGAGGTCAGCTAAAAAAATTCAATGAAGAAGAGAATAAAGAAGACTAAGGCTCTAGGCTGGCTCTGACTATGAAAAATGATGAAAAAAAGAAATATAGAGACAAAGCTCTAAGCCCAAATTCACCTCAGACTCTGAAGAGGAACTTTATTTGCCAGAACAGAGTAAGCTGCTTTGCGTACTGATTCATTAACATCTAGTGTGCAATCAATAATTGCTTGCGTGGTTGCATTTGAAGGAGGCAGAGATAGAACAATTGTTTAGCGTACCTCCTGGAAACATTAAAAAGCTGAGCAATTCTTGGCAGGCATGATGACTAAAATTAAGAATGTAATATATTATTATGGCAAGACTTTGATGGGAAACCAGAAACGGTACAAGATAGAAACTTTACCGGATTCTGTTCCAAGGGAAGCACCTCAAGGAGCAAATCAAGAATGTCACTATTATCAGGATCGTTCACAAAGCGTGAAAGAGACCTGACAGCAAACGTACGGATATCAGGAACTTTGTCCCGAACACGCAACATCATACCGTCTATTACATCATCCCACAGTTCATCCTCCACTTCCACCTCATCTGGCAGCCTCAATATGATCTGGAAAGAACACAATTTACAGAATAAGTGGAAAGGCAAAAAAAAGAAGGCTACAGGTAAACATGAAATCAGAATGCAATTCATAGAAACAGGTGAAATGAAACATCTAAAGGTATCATCACATTAACACAGTCTCAAATCCAATTCTACCCAATGAAGAAATCCAAAAGGCCATAAAATTCATTTTCCCATTTCTAAAATTTGTCAGACTATGATCAATACCCAACATAACTATGCTCAAACAATTGAATTAAACTCCAAACATGAAGAGAAGAACCCTAATCCTCTTATACCTCAGAGATAATCTGGCAAGCCCTGAACCTGGCGTTTCTGTTCGCCGCCACAGACCCAGCAATTAAAAACTTTCACCCAGAAACTCGTCGCACTCGGAATCACTATCTGAATTATTATCTCGAAGATAAGCAAATTCCGCCACGAACCGCACAACGCGCTCTGCCGCCGCCGTTCTCCGTTGGGCCGCAACGAAAAGAGGGGTTAGGGTTTTGAAAAACACCGAAGAGAATCGACGGACAGAAGACGACTCATCGGAATCAGACGAAGATAGTTTCGACCGGACGGTGGCTAGCTCCTTCAGCTTCCGAAGTGCAAGTCTCGTTGAGGATCTTGGCGATTTTATGGAGAAGGTGACGATATGCGGAAGCGATTTCTGATTCTTCTTCGCCCATATTCTCAGAGAAATTCGAAACTCAAAAATGTTTCTCGAATCCACGCTCTTGTGAATGTGAGACTTTAGATCTCTACTGTTTATTTCACCCGTTCAAAATTTTCTCCGATCGGAAACTGTTTGATATTCTTTTTCGAAAATTTTCGAAATTTTTTAATAAACATTAATATTTAAATCAAAATTGAATGAAAAATCGAAAAATCTAAATGAAAAATTGAGAATTACAACCCAATCAGTTAGATCCAATTCAAAACTCACCTAGACCCAACAATCCGACCCAAACCCACCTTAAATCAGTTTATTAAAATATGAAAAAAAAAAAAAAAAATTCTCTCTCCCACTTCTCCATGCTCCGCGAGACCATCGCTCTCCCCTTCCCTAACTCAATTCCGACAACCAAATCCGACAAGAGCGAGGCCGATTTCGTCGATTCCTCGCCGTTCTGGTCTTCGATTTCGTCGATTCCTCGCCGGGAAAACTCCGAAATCCGGTGTCTCGCCTTCTATACCCACGCGAGACTTCATATCAAAACTGTAAGTTTCCTCTTCCCTTCATTCTTCCTCTCGAGCCTTGTTTTTGTTACTTAGACTTGTCAATAGGCCACATAATCAAATGGTAGTTCCGATTCCTTAGTTTTCGATGCCTAACTTCCTTTCGGGTTTGATATGAAATTGTTCTCGAATTAGTTTGAATTCTTCACAAATGGTATGTGGATGTGTTGTCTAACTTAGTTCGGAATTGGTTGTTTTAGGAATGGCTCGTGAAATCGATCTGAAACTGACGGTTAATGAAGTAGAAGAAGTGAGTAAAGAGCAATCAGTTGAAGAAAACGTGTATGGAGGGAGAGTAGAGGAAGAAAAGAGGGATGAAAGGGGAGAAACAATTGCTGAGGAGGAAGAAAACGTTGAAGAAAACATTGCTGCCGCAGGGGGAGACAATGTTGTGAAGGAAGAGGGAAAAGAGGAAGAAAATGGTGGAGAAGAGGAGGACAAAGAGGAAGAAAACCGTGTAGAAGAAGAGGAAAAAGAGGAAGAGGAAGAAAGAGTTGCAAACATTGAAGAAGGGGAAGAAGAGGCTAGTGAGGAAGAGGATAGAAACGGGCCAACAACGTCTATATCTTCATTGCAGGTATGTAAATTAGATTGAGAATGTTGTGAGTTAGGAGAAGTAGTTAGGAAATTAGGTGTGAAACTCGGGGTAACTGGAACAACTTAGGTTTGAATTTGTGATGTAGGGACAACTCGGGCAAACTGGGACAACTTAGGTGTGAAATTGTGATGTAGGTACAACTCGGGGTAACTGGTACAACTTAGATATGAAACTGTGATGTAGGTACAACTCAGGGTAACTGGAACAACTTAGGTTTGAAACTGTGGTGTAGGTACAACTTGGGGTAACTGGAACAACTTAGGTCTAAAACTGTGGTGTAGGTATAACTCGGGGTAACTGGAACAACTTAGGTCTGAAACTGTGGTGTAGGTACAACTCAGGGTAACTGGAACAACTTAGGTCTGAAACTGTGGTGTAGGTACAACTCGGGGTAACTGGAACAACTTAGGTCTGAAACTGTGGTGTAGGTTCAACTCGGGGTAATTGGAACAACTTAGTACAACTCTGGATAACTGATAATCATAAGTGTGTTTTTTTGAATTTGCAGGACTACAATAGTGTTGGTGATGATGATGATGATGATGAGAGCCAACCACAGCCGCCGGAGAATATGTTTTTTAGTCCAAGCGAGTACTCTAAGTCTTGCAAGGTCGGAAGTAGGTGTAAGCTGAAATCGACAGTGGAGTACATTGGGCATGGTCTTGATGACGAATTGGAATGGTTTCGAAATCATTCTCAATTCAGGCATCTGTTCCACATGCCTAAGGAGGCAAACCACATGCTTCAAGGCATGTGGATGCTTCTCCTTCGGATATCATCTACGGAGAAGGAGAGAGAGTGCTGGTTTGTGGTGAATGGAGTGCCTATCAGGTACTCTTTGAGAGAGCACGCCCTCCTTATTGGATTGGACTGCCACGATTACCCCAACAACTATAAGGCGTTGGGGGATTTGTTGTTCGCTGAGCGGATGTTTGGTAAGGACCCTAAGGTAACAATCAAAGATGTGGAGGAGAAGATTGAGGAACTCAAGAAGAAGACCGCATGAGTCAAGAAGAAGACCTCAGCAGTGAGGAAGACCTTGGAAGACAGGTTGAAGCTCACTATCTTGTATTTCTTATGCAAGGTAGTGAAAGCCAAGTCTAAGGCTGATGGTAACATAGATTCTTGGCTGCTGAGTGTTGTTGATGATGTCCATGCTTGTGAGACATTTCCTTGGGGTCGTTTTACATTCGACGAGACCATGAAAGAGATCCGACGCTTTGTGAAAAGCTTCAAAGGCGTCGTGAAACCAAAACAGCAATCGGCGTTTGGTGGTTTTGTTCTTCCTCTCGAGGTAAAGATTTACGATTAATTTATGATTTTAAGTATTAGTTTAATGATTTTAACACTGAGATAATGTAACGATATGTGTAGATTATGGCATATGAGGCGATTCCAAATCTTGGATGCAGATTTCGGGAAGCTGTACCCGCAGAGTAGGACTGTCCAAGGTGTTGTAAGCATAAATTCTCAGAAAGCTTAATGAAAGGTCATCCTTTGGATGACATCAATGAAGCGGTCGGTCGCAGCAAGGTAAGAGTTTGTGAACATAGTTAGTTGGTAATATTTGTAATCTTTTAGAGTTTCATTTGATGTTTTAATTATTGATCTTCACAGGACATTTCTAGCATCTTGGAACCAGATTCAGAGGAGAATGATCTGTTGGAGCGGATTATAGACGATGACTATGATGATGGGATAGGTACTTTCGATCCCATTGTTGAAAGTTGGAGAGAGCGTATAACTGTTCAGAAGAAGAAGATATTTTGGAGAGATCTCTTTGATTTGGACGTGGCTTCGCGGAGTGATGCAGTCCCTGAGACTGCGAGAATTGATGTTGGACCTGACAGAGTTTCTGAGGTTCATGGACATGTACCTGCACAGTTTGGAGAAACCTTGGAGAGGAAGCTGAAGAAATGGATGGAAAAAGCGATGGAGAAAGGGTTTGAGAAGATCACGGAGAAGGTTACGGACATGGAGAAAGCGCTGGATGCGAGACTGAAAGAGCTTGAGAAATTTGTCTCAACACATCGAGAGAGTCGAGCTTATGAGACTTATGAGGATATGGATGTTGGGACATCCTATCAGCCATCTGGTGGAGGTTTGGCAACGCCATATGCAGGTGGGGTTCAGCCATCTGGAGGTGGGGTTCTGCCTTCCGGTGATGTGGTTCTTTTCAGTGGAGTCTCTGACCCAATTCCACCAATCATCGTGGATATAAGTGAGTTTTTTGGGTTTGGGGTGAGGGACTTGATGATTTCCTTATTGTATTAACTTTGTTTATTTTTTTATGCATTTGAGGAAGAGGGTGGTCAGAAAGAGAAGAAAGGAAAAGGAAAGAAAGAGAAGAAGAAGAGGAAGGCGAATGAGGCCAGTGTCACTCCGGTTGGTATTGGAGTTGAGGAAGAGGGTGGACAGAAAGAAAAGAAAGGAAAAGGAAAGAAAGAGAAGAAGAAGAGGAAGGCAAATGAGCCCAGTATCACTCCAATACCAACCGGAGTGAAGAGAACAATGGTAGCAACCAAATTCTTTGGTGTTTAGCATTTTGGTTGGTACTTTGGTGTTTCGTTTTTTGTACTTTGGTATTTTGGTTGTTATGAACACAATACTTATCGTTTTTATTTATTTCAGTTTTTGGTACAACTGGTTTAATTAGGTTCATGCAACTAAGATCATGGTTGACCAATCAATTGGGTTAATTTGGTACAACTGGTTCAATTAGGTTAAACTTAATTAAGTTTCGCAGAACAACTGGGTATAGCTGGTTCAATTAGGTTCATCAACTTTTAACAAAGATGTTTTCAAGTCTTAGAAAGCAACAGAAACATAGAAACATAAGATTGTCTTACAAAGCAACAGAAACATGTAAACGTTTTCAAGTCTTAGAAAGCAACAAAACCAAAAAAATAAGATCATTCGGAAAAACAAATACAAAAGGATCTTAAGCCGCATATTATCAATCAAACATAAACATAAACTAAAGTCTCTTCCTTATCCCCGAAAGTTGCTCCCTCAGCGTATGGATCTCGTGGTCCTTCTTTGCTAAACTGATATATCATGGTTTTTACCCGTTTTTGACCATGATATAAGTCCTTTTTATTGAGTCTTTCTAGTGTTTTTGGAGTCTTCTAGAGTCTTTTCAGGTTTTAGGTACGTTTGGAGCATAATTGGAGATATTGAAGCATTCTGGAGCTTTTTGGAGCAAAGCAGAGATCATGTAGCTGAGAAGTCGATTTGAAGCCCGAGTATCGACCGATACCGACTGCAGAGAAAAAAGAGTCGCGACTTTTCTGAAGTTTGAAGAAACTGCTCCTTGGTCCAGAAGACTTTAATAATTACAATAAGCCCCAAAACGTGTTTTAAGTTATTAATTAGGTTTTTCAGCCACTTTTGTTGGCTACGCTTTTATTCTATTCTGGTTTTTGTTGAGAGAGCTATTGAGGGAGACAAGTCTGAACTTTGTTCGTCAGAGAGAAGATTTTGAACCCTTTTTTTACTCTATTCTTATTTTATCTATTGAAGTATTATTCAGTCATGTTGCTTTCTTTAATCTCCATGTCTGAGTAGTTTTCTTTTAGGTTTAGGGTTCTCATAAGGTTTTCTCTGTATGTTAGATAGATCGATTTATTAGGATTCATAATCAATTAAGTTCTTCACCATAGGTTGTTCTTAGTGCTAAATCTAACTTGATCACCTAGAACTTAGATCTTAGGTTAATCAATTAGACACGAAAGTGTGATTGGAAACCTGACAGAACCTAGGGTGAACAAAATAACTATCTGCAAAGAAATTTGGTTTATTTGCTTTGTGAACATATCAAACCTGAACTCTAAAGCTAGTTTAGATCTGTAGGATTTGCAAAGAAATTTGGAATTCTAGGATTTAGACTTAGATAATTCTCGCAACGAAAGTTGGTTAATTATAACTTAGTGTTTTGAGTTCAAGAACCGTGCTAAATCTGAATCATGATTGATTGTTTTGTCTGCATTCTCTGATTTCCTGAGAGATACCCTGAACCTAGTTTTTCCCATTGAATTTACAACCTACTTGATAAACTTAGTTGTTTTCTGTTTAATCGATTGACATTAGCTTAATTCAAATCTTGCAATCTATTGAGTGATATCTTGAGTCTTTGTGGTTCGACCCCTAACTTACTGCAACCACTGCTTTAGTACTTTAGGGTATTATATTTGAGAATATCAAATTTTGGCACCGTTGTCGGGGACTCTAATTTCACCATTAGATTTTAGCCGAGAATTTCGACTAAGTCCGACGGTATCGATCGATACTCGCCTAGTATCGGTCGATACTTGCCGTTTGAGTTTACCTTTTTTCGATTTTTGTTACTTACGTCTTTTGACTTTTGTGTTTCAGGTGTATGCCTAATCGCGAAACCAGGAGAAACAAGAGCACACAGTTGACTAATCTGTCCAACAAGGAGCTAGCAGACTTAGAGCGCACGATCAGGAAGTAGAAGAAACAAGCAGAGATGAACAATCAAGTTGTGTTGAATCATGACGAGGCTGGAGCCTTGAGGGACTAGGATGGTAATTTGCGCAATGAGGCTGGACAACGACTTGATGGAGAGGGAAACATCATAATCCCTCCAGTAGCTGTCGATGAGAATGATGCACAGGCTGCGCGCAACAACGAGGTAAATTATGGGAATGCTGTGGTTAATCGTGCTAGGACGCTTGGAGAGTACGACAGACCCGATCAGTTATATGCCAATCGGTCTGCAATTCGTATTCCCACCTTTCAGAGGAATGACTTTGAGCTGAAGCCTGCATACTACACACTTGTGGGTCAGCACCCTTTTCATGGTCTTTCTCATGAGCATCCCATGGATCACATTGAGAGGTTCGAGGATTTGGTCACTAGCATCAAGTACAATGGAGTGCCCAATGAGTTCTTTTTCTGTAAGCTTTTCCCATACTCTCTTGGTGGGGATGCAGCTTCTTGGCTGAAGCAGTTGCCTCCAGGATCGCTAACTACTTGGGTAGAGACGAAGAACGCATTTCTGAACAACTTCTATGATGATGCGAGATCCGAGGAGCTGAGGAACAAGATCTCTCAATTTTCTCAGGGAGCGACAGAGGCTTTTAAAGCCGCTTGGGCGAGGTTCAGATCATATAAGAGAGATTGCCCGCATCACGGGTTTACTCAGGTTCAGTTGCTGGGTATTTTCTTCAGAGGAATCGATTGGAGGTATCAGATGGCTCTGGATGCTGCGAGTAATGAGAATTTCATCACGAGATATCCCGAAGATGCTTATGTGCTGATTGAGAACTTGGCGTGTAGCAATAGCACCAAGAATGCAGATTTTGAGCGGAAGAGGCTGAATGGGAGCATTGATGGGTCGCAAATTGCTGAGGTGCATGCGAAGCTATATTCGGTGCATAATTTGTTGATGGGCAAGCAGCAGAAGGCTGTTCACTTTGCTGATGAGGTCGAGAATGTTGATGAGGAGGAAGCAGGGGATGTTAATTACATTGGAGGTGCTGGTTTTCAAAATCAGCGGTATC
>PKMM01052901.1:72423-89201 GCA_002933915.1 Eutrema heterophyllum
ATACAAAAGGATCTTAAGCCGCATATTATCAATCAAACATAAACATAAACTAAAGTCTCTTCCTTATCCCCGAAAGTTGCTCCCTCAGCGTATGGATCTCGTGGTCCTTCTTTGCTAAACTGATATATCATGGTTTTTACCCGTTTTTGACCATGATATAAGTCCTTTTTATTGAGTCTTTCTAGTGTTTTTGGAGTCTTCTAGAGTCTTTTCAGGTTTTAGGTACGTTTGGAGCATAATTGGAGATATTGAAGCATTCTGGAGCTTTTTGGAGCAAAGCAGAGATCATGTAGCTGAGAAGTCGATTTGAAGCCCGAGTATCGACCGATACCGACTGCAGAGAAAAAAGAGTCGCGACTTTTCTGAAGTTTGAAGAAACTGCTCCTTGGTCCAGAAGACTTTAATAATTACAATAAGCCCCAAAACGTGTTTTAAGTTATTAATTAGGTTTTTCAGCCACTTTTGTTGGCTACGCTTTTATTCTATTCTGGTTTTTGTTGAGAGAGCTATTGAGGGAGACAAGTCTGAACTTTGTTCGTCAGAGAGAAGATTTTGAACCCTTGTTTTACTATATTCTTATTTTATCTATTGAAGTATTATTCAGTCATGTTGTTTTCTTCAATCTCCATGTCTGAGTAGTTTTCTTTTAGGTTTAGGGTTCTCATAAGGTTTTCTCTGTATGTTAGATAGATCGATTTATTAGGATTCATAATCAATTAAGTTCTTCACCATAGGTTGTTCTTAGTGCTAATTCTAACTTGATCACTTAGAACTTAGATCTTAGGTTAATCAATTAGACACGAAAGTGTGATTGGAAACCTGACAGAACCTAGGGTGAATAAAATAACTATCTGCAAAGAAATTTGGTTTATTTGCTTTGTGAACATATCAAACCTGAACTCTAAAGCTGGTTTAGATCTTTAGGATTTGCAAGGAAATTTGGAATTCTAGGATTTAGACTTAGATAATTCTCGCAACGAAAGTTGGTTAATTATAACTTAGTGATTTGAGTTCAAGAACCGTGCTAAATCTGAATCCTGATTGATTGTTTTGTCTGCATTCTCTGATTTCCTGAGAGATACCCTGAACCTAGTTTTTCCCATTGAATTTACAACTACTTGATAAACTTAGTTGTTTTCTGTTTAATCGATTGACATTAGCTTAATTCAAATCTTGCAATCTATTGAGTGATATCTTGAGTCTTTGTGGTTCGACCCCTAACTTACTGCAACCACTGCTTTAGTACTTTAGGGTATTATATTTGAGCATATCAAATTTTGGCACCGTTGCCGGGGACTCTAATTTCACCATTAGATTTTCGCCGAGAATTTCGACTAAGTCCGACGGTATCGATCGATACTCGCCTAGTATCGGTCGATACTCGCCGTTTTAGTTTACCTTTTTTCGATTTTTGTTACTTACGTCTCTTGACTTTTGTGTTTCAGGTGTATGCCTAATCGCGAAACCAGGAGAAACAAGAGCACACAATTGACTAATCTGTCCAACAAGGAGCTAGCAGACTTAGAGCGCATGATCAGGAAGTAGAAGAAACAAGCAGAGATGAACAATCAAGTTGTGTTGAATCGTGAGGAGGCTGGAGCCTTGAGGGACTAGGATGGTAATTTGCGCAATGAGGCTGGACAACGACTTGATGGAGAGGGAAACATCATAATCCCTCCAGTAGCTGTCGATGAGAATGATGCGCAGGCTGCGCGCAACAACGAGGTAAATTATGGGAATGCTGTGGTTAATCGTGCTAGGACGCTTGGAGAGTACGACAGACCCGATCAGTTATATGCCAATCGGTCTGCAATTCGTGTTCCCACCTTTCAGAGGAATGACTTTGAGCGGAAGCCTGCATACTACACACTTGTGGGTCAGCACCCTTTTCATGGTCTTTCTCATGAGCATCCCATGGATCACATTGAGAGGTTCGAGGATTTGGTCACTAGCATCAAGTACAATGGAGTGCCCAATGAGTTCCTTTTCTGTAAGCTTTTCCCATACTCTCTTGGTGGGGATGCAACTTCTTGGCTGAAGCAGTTGCCTCCAGGATCGCTAACTACTTGGGTAGAGACGAAGAACGCATTTCTGAACAACTTCTATGATGATGCGAGATCCGAGGAGCTGAGGAACAAGATCTCTCAATTTTCTCAGGGAGCGACAGAGGCTTTTAAAGCCGCTTGGGCGAGGTTCAGATCATATCAGAGAGATTGCCCGCATCACGGGTTTACTCTGGTTCAGTTGCTGGGTATTTTCTTCAGAGGAATCGATTGGAGGTATCAGATGGCTCTGGATGCTGCGAGCAATGAAAATTTCATCACGAGATATCCCGAAGATGCTTATGTGCTGATTGAGAACTTGGCGTCTAGCAATAGCACCAAGAATGCAGATTTTGAGCGGAAGAGGCTGAATGGGAGCAATGATGGGTCGCAAATTGCTGAGGTGCATGCGAAGCTAGATTCGGTGCATAATTTGTTGATGGGCAAGCAGCAGAAGGCTGTTCACTTTGCTGATGAGGTCGAGAATGTTGATGAGGAGGAAGTAGGGGATGTTAATTACATTGGAGGTGCTGGTTTTCAAAATCAGCGGTATCAGTAAAACAACAACCGAGGCTTCACCAACAATGCTCAGCGAGGAGGATTCAAGTCTGATTTCAAGCCCTCAGGTTTTGGAGCAAATTCCTTTGCCCAGAAACCGATGCAGAGCAGCGATTACACACATGCCTACGGGAGTTCGTCCTATCAATCTCCACCGCCCAAGACTCAGGAGAGCAAGGTCGAGTCTATGCTCGAACGGATTCTCGAGGGACAGCAGAATATGACAGTGGACTTCAATGGGAAGATGGATGCTATGTACACAGACCTAAATGGAAAGATTGAAGCTTTTAGCATTCATCAAAAGAGGCTGGAAACTCAGGTCGCTCAGACCGCGGATGCTGTGAAGAGACATGATGGTTTTCTTCCGGGGAAAACAGTGAACCCAAGAGAACATGTTCATGCTATCACCTTGAGGAATGGAAAAGAGGTCAGTTCAGGAGTGAAGAAGACCTCTACTCCAGAGAATTTCGTCATTCTTGCTGAAGATGATGACGATGAGGCTCCCGAAATAGCCCCAGTATCGATCGATACCAGCCAGCATCGGTCGATACCCGTCCAAGGATCTGTCAAAGACGTTTCGAAACAACAAGCATCGACTGACACCAGCCAGTGTCGATCGACACCAGTGCAGATACTTTCACGGGACATTTCAAATCCTCGTGTGTCGATCGATACCAACCCTGTATCGATCGACACTGACCCTGAAGTCGAGAAATAGCCCGAGTTGAGTACAAGAAGAGTCTATACGCCCAAGATACCTTTCCCTCGACTTCCTAGGAAGACCAAGAAGGAAGTGGAAGACTCCAGATGCAAGGCGATGTTAGATAAGTTGATTGTTGAGATTCCTTTTGTCAATGCTATCAAGACTTCACCAGCCTTCAGGAAATATGTCAAGCGGATGGTATCGAGCAATGTGAACGTTGAAGACGGAGTGATGATGCTTACTCATGAGTGCAGTGCGATCCTGCTTAACAAGATTCCGAGAAGCTACCAGATCCAGGGAGTTTTGTGTTGGATTGTACGATCTTCACCGAAAGATTTGAGCGTTCTCTATGTGATCTTGGCTCAAGTGTGAACCTCATGCCATACTCAGTTGCTCAACGGATGGGGATGACAGATTTCAAGTCCACTAGGATCTCATTGATACTTGCTGATCGCTCAGTGAGACTTCCTGAAGGATTTCTCGAAGATGTTCCGATTAAGATTGGGAATTGCTTGATCCAAACTGACTTCATTGTCCTGGAGTATGATGCAGAGCCCAGAGATCCTCTTATTCTAGGAAGGCCATTCCTAGCAATAGCTGGTGCTTTGATTGATTGCAGGAATGGGAAGATAGCTCTTAACATCGGTGATTTGGTCATGACTTTTAACATGGAAAAGATGATGAAGAGGCCAACCATCGATGGGTAGACTTTCTTTGTTGATACCTTTAGTGACATAGCTGAAGAGTATTTTCTGGAGATGCATCCCGAGGATCCATTAGAGAGGGCATTGGTTTGTTCAGCTGATTCAGAAGTGTACTTGAGTGAAGTTGCTGCTGGATATGCCAAGATACTTGACACAACTGGAGCAGTATCGACCGAAACCACTGAGGGTATCGATCGACACCATCCGCGATCACCAGAGAAGTTGGCTGAAACTTCTGCGAAAGCTGCTGTAATTGGTGATTGGAGTGAGGAGAAGGCTCCTAAGGTCGAACTTAAACCACTCCCGGCTGAATTGAGGTATGTTTTTCTTGGTTCTAATTCCACATACCCTGTGATCGTTAATGCTTCCTTGAACAACGCAAAGATTACCTTACTGCTGAGCAAGCTGCGCAAGTATCGCAAAGCTCTCGGCTATTCTCTTGATGACATTTCAGGTATCTCCCCAGATCTATGCATGCACATGATTCACCTTGAGGACGAGTCAAATGCTTCAATTGAGCATCAGAGGAGGCTGAATCCGAACCTGAAGGAAGTGGTCAGAAAGGAGGTGATGAAGCTGTTGGAATCAGGGATCATTTATGCCATCTTAGACAGTCTTGGGCCAGCCCAGTTCACGTTGTGCCTAAGAAAGGAGGAATCATTGTGGTGAAGAACGAGAGGGATGAGCTAATTCCTACAAGGATGATCACTGGTCATCAGATGTGTATTGACTATATGAAGTTGAATGCGGCCACAAGGAAAGATCACTTCCCATTGCCATTCATTGACCAGATGTTGGAGAGGTTAGCGAGTCACCCATACTACTGTTTTCTCGATGGGTACTCAGGCTTTTTCCAGATTCCTATACATCGAGAGGACCAGGGGAAGACGACATTTACATGTCCTTATGGCACATTCGCCTACAGCAGAATGCCATTTGGATTATGTAACGCTCCAACGACATTTCAGAGGTGTATGATGTCTATCTTCACAGACATGATTGAGGAGTTTATGGAGGTGTTCATGGATGATTTTTCACAGATCATGCAGCTCTCAAGTACTTGCTGCATAACAAGGATCTCAAGCCTCGCCTATGTCGTTGGGTCCTTTTGTTCCAAGGTTTCGACATCAAAATTAAGGACAAAAAGGGCGTCGAGAACGAAGTTGCAGACCATCTCTCGAGGATGAGAATCGATGACGACGTGCCTATTGATGATTTCCTACCTGAGGAGAACATTTACTTCATCGAGACTGGGTTTCACAGAGTTTCTGCCGAAAATCTGCAATTTTCACGAGCTGCAGGTTTTGGTGTCGATCGATACTCACCTAGTATCGGTCGATACCCGTCGACAGCCAGACCATTTTTGCCTATGGATCACTTTGATGTTGAGGAATTTCTAGCTGCTGTGGCTACTCCTGCTCAACCTTGGTATGCTGATATCGCCAATTATCTTGCTGCAGCTGACGAGCCCAAGCACCTAAAGAAGTATGACATGAAGAAGTTCATGCGTGACGTAAGGAGATTCTTCTGGGATGAACCTTACTTGTACAAGCACTGTTCTGATGGGATGTACAGGAGATGTATTGCAGAATCTAAAGTACCTGAGGTTCTCTATCACTGTCATGGGTCTGAGTATGCTGGACACTTTGCTACTTTCAAGACGGTGTCCAAGGTTCTTCAAGCAGGCTTTTGGTGGCCTACGATGTTTAAGGATGCTCATGCCTTCATCTCGCAGTGTGATGTCTGTCAGAGGAGAGGGAAGATCAGTAAGCGACATGAGATGCCACATAACTTCATCCTTGAGGTGGAAGTTTTTGATTGTTGGGGCATCGATTTCATGGGTCCATTTCCTTCATCATCTAAGAACAAGTACTTCTTGGTTGCTGTGGACTATGTGTCCAAATGGGTAGAAGCGATTGCTAGTCCAACCAACGACTCTTCAGTGGTGCTTAAACTGTTCAAAAGCATTATTTTTCCTCGATTTGGAGTACCTCGAATTGTTATAAGTGATGGTGGCACTCACTTTATTAACAACGTCTTCGAAAAGCTGTTGAAGAAACATGGTGTGCATCATCGTGTAGCTACTCCTTATCATCCTCAGACGAGTGGGCAGGTTGAGGTATCCAACAGGCAGATCAAGGAAATTCTGGAGAAGACAGTGGGGACAAATCAGAAGGATTGGTCTGCAAAGCTAGATGATGCACTGTGGGCCTACATGACTTCTTTCAAGACACCGCTTGGGACTACACCGTTTCACTTGCTGTATGGGAAAGCGTGTCACCTTCCAGTGGAAATCGAGCATAAGGCAGCATGGGCTACAAAACTGATGAACTTTGACATCAAGTCCGCTGCTAAGAGGCGTTTGATTCAGCTGAATGAGCTAGATGAGATTAGGCACCAAGCCTATGAGAACTCGAAGCTGTACAAGGAGAGGACTAATGCATATCATGATAAGAAGATCATCTCTAGACACTTCGAACCAAATGACCAGGTACTTCTGTATAACTCTCGTTTGCAATTGTTTCCTGGAAAATTGCGTTCTCGTTGGTCAGGTCCTTTCACAATCAAAGAAGTCCGACCACATGGTGCAGTTTTCCTGCTAAGTCCTGAAAGCAAAGAGTTCACTGTCAATGGACAAAGGGTGAAACAATAATAGGCGCAAGCCGAGATTCCAAGAGGACACATAGTGCCTCTGGATGATGCACCCACCACCTGAACGTACGCAAAGTCAAGCTAGTGACGTTAAACAAGTGCTTGGTGGGAGGCAACCCACTGGTGAGTCTGTATATAAGTCTTTTATTTTGGTTATTTTTTGTTTTGTGTCTTGTGTTTCACGTGCAGCAGATTCAGAAGAGCGGTATCGATCGACACCCACTCGGTATCGATCGACACCATCCACGCGACAAAGGAGCAGAAACTTGCTACGAGTATCGATCGATACCAGGCTGTGTGTCGGTCGACATCCCTACCCATCACGGTAACCTCTTGACTTTAACGTCTTCCATTTAGTTCTTATGGTTTCTTTTACCTACTCTAGGCTAAGTAACACTGGGGACATTGTTGTTTAAGTCTGGGGGAGGTGGTTGCTGACAATGTGTTTGTTTTTCTTACAGTTAGTTGTTTTCGAGTCAGTTTGTTGTTTTATTGAGTCAAAATCTGTTGGAGATTATGATCTTTTTCCTGAATCTATTGTTCTGACTTAACTTCTAAGTGACCATTGTTACAGAATCAGTTCTAGATTGGACTAATGAAAAATCCAAAGGCCGACCAGTTAACTAGAAGACACCCATGTTTCCAGCAGAGTCCATTAAAGCCTGAGCCAAAATTTTGCACTTCATCGATGTGGTTGACGTCCATAGAGCTTGATTCCTCATTCATATCTGACAAAGGAACCCATGTGTTTAAAGTAATGGTATATCTATCTCCCATATTTAAGTTAATAAATAAGAGCATAAAATATGAAATGATTTTCTTTAGAGTAGAGGGTTAGGAAAATTTCCAGCAATCCCATTATTCTACTTGTGAAGGAATGATCACACAAAGGTTGGAAGCGAGGTTAGGAAAATTTCCCGTGATACCACTATTCGCCTACGCCTTTGATACATAGAGAGGGAAGAACCGGGGATTCGGTGGCAAACACCATCAATACTCGCGTTTCAGACCTTATGTGTATATGCGGATCTAAAAAAAGAAGAAAAGAACACAATAAGAAATAAGTCTGGGGGAGAGAAAATAATACTAAAAAGTGTGAAATATTTGGTGGTTCTTTTGTCATGATATTGTATGGGAACGAATCTAGAAGGTTCTTGGCATTGATCACAGCGATGAAACTGGTGATGAGGGCTTTATTGGATAATGCTGCGAAATAATGTGTGTAGTCTGGGAAGCTGCGAATGTCTACGGAGAAGTACTTGGTGGTCTTATTTTGGAATTGGTTAGGTAACATTTGAGCGCTAAGTTGAAGGGTCATTACAATGTTTCAAGAACATGTGAGTCTCCGTGTTTTCAAACTTCTTTCTCTTGTTTAGTTTTCTGTTTGCTTGAGGACAAGCAAATGCTAAGTCTGGGGGAGTTGATATATCATGGTTTTTACCCGTTTTTGACCATGATATAAGTCCTTTTTATTGAGTCTTTCTAGTGTTTTTGGAGTCTTCTAGAGTCTTTTCAGGTTTTAGGTACGTTTAGAGCATAATTGGAGATATTGAAGCATTCTGGAGCTTTTTGGAGCAAAGCAGAGATCATGTAGCTGAGAAGTCGATTTGAAGCCCGAGTATCGACCGATACCACTTATGGTATCGATCGATACCGACTGCAGAGAAACAAGAGTCGCGACTTTTCTGAAGTTTGAAGAAACTGCTCCTTGGTCCAGAAGACTTTAATAATTACAATAGGCCCCAAAACGTGTTTTAGGTTATTAATTAGGTTTTTCAGCCACTTTTGTTGGCTACGCTTTTATTCTATTCTGGTTTTTGTTGAGAGAGCTATTGAGGGAGACAAGTCTGAACTTTGTTCGTCAGAGAGAAGATTTCGAACCCTTGTTTTACTCTATTCTTATTTTATCTATTGAAGTATTATTCAGTCATGTTGCTTTCTTTAATCTCCATGTCTGAGTAGTTTTCTTTTAGGTTAAGGGTTCTCATAAGGTTTTCTCTGTATGTTAGATAGATCGATTTATTAGGATTCATAATCAATTAAGTTCTTCACCATAGGTTGTTCTTAGTGCTAATTCTAACTTGATCACCTAGAACTTAGATCTTAGGTTACTCAATTAGACACGAAAGTGTGATTGGAAACCTGACAGAACCTAGGGTGAACAAAATAACTATCTGCAAAGAAATTTGGTTTATTTGCTTTGTGAACATATCAAACCTGAACTCTAAAGCTGGTTTAGATCTGTAGGATTTGCAAAGAAATTTGGAATTCTAGGATTTAGACTTAGATAATTCTCGCAACGAAAGTTGGTTAACTATAACTTAGTGTTTTGAGTTCAAGAACCGTGCTAAATCTGAATCATGATTGATTGTTTTGTCTGCATTCTCTGATTTCCTGAGAGATACCCTGAACCTAGTTTTTCCCATTGAATTTACAACCCACTTGATAAACTTAGTTGTTTTCTGTTTAATCGATTGACTTAGCTTAATTCAAATCTTGCAATCTATTGAGTGATATTTTGAGTCTTTATGGTTCGACCCCTAACTTACTGCAACCACTGCTTTAGTACTTTAGGGTATTATATTTGAGCATATCATAAGCTTTCCTTGATCTCATCAATTTCTTGACGCATTTACGTAAATTGCTCTTCGATTGCATGATCCTACCACTTAAATATGTGCTCTCCTCCTTCTCCACGCTTTACGTCACTCGCTCAACAATGGTAGTATCTTCTTCCTTCATTCCTCGGAGTTTTATCCACCGTGACTGTTGTTTGTTGACCGCACCAACACTTTGAAGGAATACCGAAATTACCGTCCTCTCTTGCGAAGAGATGGAGATAAAGCTCTCTCTCTCTAAAAAATGGAAGAAACGAGAATGTGAGGAGAGAGAGAAAGGAGAGTGTCGACAAAAGTAAAAGAAAAAGGAAGGAGGTTGCCAAAATTTTAAAAACAAAAATTGAAAAGAAAATTAACCAATTGGGGAATATTTATTAAAATCATCCCCACGTGTGTATTCCTTTGGCTGCTGGCTTGATATTTATTAAAGTAGGTGTGGTTTAAGCATAGTTGTCCCCTATATGTACAGTTGTACACCAAACATCATAGTTTTACTTTTGGCGATATTTGCGTATTTTAAGTTGGACCTTAATATAAATGATTATGTCGTAGTTGTCCACATGATTTCCCACATTTATGCACCATTTAGGAGGTGTTCATAAGACAATTTGCACGAAATCGTATTTTTCACCACTTTTCCATCATAAGAGGTGAATATTAACAAAGTATTTCTTATACTATAAGGAGACTTCAAGTCAGAATAAGCATATGTATTAGGAAAATGTTTAATTCGTTTTTTATTGATTAATAATCGTTTCTTTATGTATTACGAATCCTTTTACACCTTAATTTGCCATTTTTAATATTACTTGGATATTATATTAATAATTTTGATTGTATAATTATTTTGTTCGTAGTTGTACTAGTTGAACCCGTTGTACAAATCTGAAAAATACTGATACAGATATGTTCTTAGTTATACTAGTTGAACCCAGTTGTGCAAATCCGAGAAATACAGCAACATACATGTTCTTAGTAGTACTTAGTTGAACCTGGTTGTACAAATTCGAGAAATACTGATACAGACATGTTCTTAGTTATACTAGTTGAACCCGGTTGTACGAATCCGAGAATTGCAAAGAAGAAATACAACAACGAAAATATGTTTACTCATCAGGACTTTCGGGCTGCAAATACCTCTCCAAGTTAATGCCAGGGACATACTTGTTTCTCCTATTTGGGCTACCTTCTCCGGTAGATGGAAACCGCGTTTCCTGATTTCTTTGTGTATTGCGGCGGTAAGGCGAACAATTCTCTAATTTCAGCAGGAACCATCCACTTAGACTCATGCGGGACGACATAAATTGTTCTGTAATATGCCAATGCCCATGTATCAATCAAGTAATATTGGGAACAGAGATCATAGATTTGGATATTCGCGGTTCTCCCATCCTTCCTCATGAGGTTTCTTGTTGCGGCTATTGCGTGGACACACGGATACTTGTCTATATCAAAACATCTGCAAGAACAAGTTTTCATTTTAAGGTCCACCAAATACCTCTTCCCATCGCGTCCCATAACGCTGTAATCAAGCTGGAAGCTGTTTAGCTCAGTCACCAATAAATGTGATGCAATTGCACATCGTGTGTGCAGCTCGTTCTCCACATAAGGCACCACTCTCTTATGGTCTGATGGAGCAACAGCTTCGTTCCTATGTTTGTTAAACCATTCAGAATTTTTTTCAAGAATCGCATCAATCATAGGTAATAGAGAGTACTTCCTTGCTTGCCTAAACACACTGTTCAATGACTCTGCGGAATTGCTGGTGTCTATGTTGTACTTCTCTCCTGGGAATTTGCGCCTTGCCCATTTATCCAACTCTATGATCTTATCTAGATATTCAACGACTTTAGGAAACCTACTCCTAAAATCAGCATACTCTCGGTAGAAATCACTCTCCGTATAAATATGAGCACATTCCCTGAATTTCGTCGCGACTTGATTCTTGTGTTGTTTCTTCACCTTTCCTCTCACGTTTTGAGACAAATGCCAGATACAATGTCCATGATGTGCGCTCGGGTACACCTCAAAGACTGCCTTGATGATGCTTGCATGTCTGTCGCTTATAAAGACCAATCCAAGAACATCTGGTATAACTGTTTTCAGCATTTTGAAGAACCAGGTCCAACTAGCATCTTTCTCACTATCAATTACACCAAACGCAATGGGGGTAATGGTGATGATTAGGATCCTGAGCTGTTGCGAAAACCAACATACCACCATATACAGTCTTAAGAAAAGTTGCATCCACTACTATCACTTTCCTCATAGCCCTACACCATTCAGTGCTAGCGCCCAAAGCGATGAATAGGTACTTGAACTTTTTCTCTGCATCCAATTCCACAGCTGTTACTGACCCAGGATTGACCTTCTCTAACATGTAAAGATAAGAATACAACATCTTGTAGCTTTTTTCAGGACTCCCCCGCACATCACTTACATGTTGTTTTTTGGCTCTCCAGGCCGTAGAGTAAGACACATGCAAACTGAGTCTTCCTTGAACAATACTCATGATATTTTTAGGAGTCGGGGTATCGA
Organism: Eutrema heterophyllum; assembly: GCA_002933915.1. Classification (NCBI taxonomy): domain Eukaryota; kingdom Viridiplantae; phylum Streptophyta; class Magnoliopsida; order Brassicales; family Brassicaceae; genus Eutrema; species Eutrema heterophyllum. The sequence goes on from PKMM01052901.1 coordinate 84,239, forward strand.
ATAGACCTAGATAGTCTTCATGCAAAAGAGATGCTACTAGTTGTGGTGTGCCTTGCTGTTTACAACTGCTTATGCTCGCAATAGCCCGAGAGCAAGTATGCATCTTTCTATGTACTCTGACACTGAATAATTCTGATTTCTGAATTCTCGCAGCTCGTAAATACCATTTGCAACCTTGTGCAGCTTGACTGCATCGTAGCATAAGTCGCTCCGTATCCGACTTAACAGTACGAATCCCAAAACAGTTCAAATGTGCAGCTCTTTGAACCAGATCTTGCACTGCCTCCTTTGAACAAAATTCTTGACCCTTTTCAAAACCCGTACCATCTTCCCATTCTTCAATATACTGACTATCTTGTACAGGAGGTGGCAGCTCAACATATTCATGCCTATCATCCACATGGTTATCCACTAGGCTATCCACAGCCTCAAAATCATTACCATCATTCATCGGCTCTTCATTGATATGCTCGTTCTGTTGTTCTGCTATTTCCCCAGCTATGACAATAGTAAGGATTCCAGCATTATCTGCATAATCAACTCTACCATTTGAAGCTGACTCCCCATAATTTTTACCAAATGAACTTCCTCGCCCCGCTCTTGAAATTTGATCGACCCTCTGATTTTTTTCCAAATCATCATTCGATAACTCCACATGCAAAACATGTCGAAGTCCCTTTTCATCCGATGTCGTCAGATAAACAAATACGTCCTCGTCATCTACAATATATGACTCTTTCATTAGATACACTATAACTCAATTTCAGCTTCCTCGGGGTTTCATCTAACGCAATCTTCCTGCATATCTTCTCTACTAACATCGAATAAGTTATCTCTTCCATAGATGCGGTCTTAAACGATATAACGTATACAGAATTTATTGAAACCCATTCATGCTCTTTTGTCTAGTACCCTCCATAGTCAAAATGGACGTTTGTGTTCCTCTTCCTCATCGCCTCCTGTAAATAGGATAAAAAACACAAATTACGAATTACACAATTTGTCAAAGTTATACCATTTGTACTAGTTGTCCTAATATCTCTCAGTTATACCATTTGAACTAGTTGTCCTACTATCTCTCAGTTATACCATTTGAACCAGTTGTTCTACTATCTCTCAGTTATACCATTTGTTCCAGGTGTCCTACTATCTCTCAGTTAGACCATTTGAACCAGTTGTCCTACTATCTCTCAGTTATACCATTTGTTCTAGTTGTCCTATGTCTGCAGATTTCCAGATTTGGGATCGATTCTAAATCGGGGTTTCCTCTAAATTTACCACAAATTCAACACCATTTAACAGCTAAATTCGATAAATAACCTATGGAAATAACTATTCTTCCCATTAAACATGATTACAAACCAAATGTGCTACCAAAACAACCAAAATTAATTTCAAATATCTAAATCTAACCAATCCCCAATTCACCAAATCCCCTATCAATGAACTCACCAAACCCGATGGAGAAATGAGAAGAAACCAACGACAACAACAAGGGAGAACTCGCCGGAGGGGACGACGGACGTGGTTGGAGGAGCTCGGTTTGAGCAACAATGGGGGCGAGGAGGAGGAGCGCGGGCGCGGTCACGGGAAGAGAGAAGAGAGAAGGTAAGCTTTTTTTTTCCTTTTCAATTTTTTTTTTATTTTTCGTTTTAAAAAATAAAAATAAACAAATATCATTAAGGGTATAATCGGCATTCTACATCGTCGGTGGCATCCAGATTAGTACGTGGCATGGCATAATTTTTTTTTTAACAAATGCGGCATTTCAGCAATGCGCACTCGTACGGTTCGAGTAATTCGGTTTTCAGATTTTAACAAATAGGTTCTATTTGGGATCAAGTTTTATATTGGTTCGGTTCAGTTTAAATTATTCGTTTTTTGGGTTTTTTGAATTTGAGAAAATAAGTCTCATCCGAGATTAAATGATTTCCTTGTTGTGTTAACTTTGTTTATTTTTTTATGCATTTGAGGAAGAGGGTGGTCAGAAAGAGAAGAAAGGAAAAGGAAAGAAAGAGAAGAAGAAGAGGAAGGCGAATGAGGCCAGTGTCACTCCGGTNTTCAGGTTATATTACCGAGTGGACTGGTATGGCAGATACCCAGAACTCGGAGATGCTGCGGTGTCTTGAGTGATGTGGTATGGTTGATACCTTGCGAGGTATGGTGAATATCCGGCGGGATATGGCAGATGCTCAGAACTCGGAGATGCTGCGGTGTCTTGAGTGATGGGGTTTGGCTTGTGTTTGAGCAATAAGTACATATGATGCCGCGGTGTCATAAGCATAGGGACTGAGTGGGAAACCTCGGAGGTTGGTTTTGGACCTCGTATGGGTGTTGAGATGGCCGGATTGGCCAAGGTTTATGTAATCGTTGCGACGAAGGTTCATTGGAGATGAACGGTTCATGGGAGATGAACGGTAACGAAGATTCGAGGTCGAATCTATGTTAGTGGGGGAGAACTGTAACGCCCACGTTCCGGAAGAATAGATTATTGGGGAAAAATAATTAATTTGGGTTTGTTCCGGGGGTGGTATCGATCGATACTGGCCTGTATCGATCGACACTGGCCTGTATCGATCGACACTGGCCTATGTCGATCGACACCAGTCGGGATTTTCTCCTTATTGTCTTCTTCTCTTCTCTTCTTACGGGGGTTAAAAACCATTCTTTTGGGAAAACTCAGATTGGTCGTGAGAGAGAGAGAGAGAAGGAGAGATAGAGAAAGAAAGAGCTTGGTGAAGCTTGGATCTTGCGAGATCAAGAGGGTTTGAGCTTGGTGAGAAGCTCGAAGGAGTGTTGGAAGAGCGTGGTTCGGCGTGGGCTAAGCGGGAAGCGAGAGAGGTCTTCTAGAGCTCGATCCAGCCCATCTAAGGTGAGTTGTGACCAAAGGTTAGCAATTAAGCTTGTGTGGTGCTTTGTTAAGCTTGATTGATGATTTCCGTGAGTGGTCTTGGCGATTTCTGGGTTTAGATTTCGCGTAGGTTGTGAATCGCAGGGGAGTATCGATCGATACCATGTGAGTATCGATCGATACCAGTCCCTTGTCGGTAGTCTCAAGTTGTTTAGTATCGATCGATACCAGGTGTTGTTTTTAGTATCGATCGATACCGGTCCCTTGTTTTTAGCCGTGTGTTGTTTGGGTATCGATCGATACCAGGAGTGTATCGATCGATACCAGTTCCTATTTTGTGCTGGAAGTTTTAATTGGTGTTAATTAATTCTTAGTATTGATAATTGATAATTGCTGATTGTTGTGCTTATTGGTAGCCTGTTGTTGGGAGGATCAATCTCACTCAGCGTTTGGTTAGCCAAATGTTGATGCATCACTTTTGTCGATGCAGGTAAAGATAAGGCATGATCGTGGAATCGAGGCAGTGAAGAGGGGATGATTAGGACCCGGGGTTTTTATTATTGTTGTTGTTGCTTTTGCTGTTATAGAACTGTTAGCTCGTGTAAGCTGTAGACTTGTTCTTGCGCTGTTTAATTCACTCTTGTATTGTTTAATTATTCCATAAGTTTATTTAAAAAAAAAAAAAAAAAAAAAGTGCGGTTGTTTCATCAGTGGCTCAAAATCATCGGGTACAAGTTCTTAATGTACACATCATCTATGAATGAATTGTCTTTCCAAGTATGTTTAAATTCTCACAGGGAAAAATGTGAATCATTTGCATTAGATGGATCATTAGTAAAAGAAGCTTGTAGAAGAGTGATTGGTTTCATGTCCTATATTCTTGTCTCAAAGAGATTCACAGTTTTACAATTCATGATGGCAGAAAGAAGCTGGGACTATAAGATTTGTGTTTCCATTGACAAAGTTTTCTTTAGTTGTAGCTGAATCACGGGACCTGCAGCTGATGTTAACATGATGGGATGGTACAAGCAACATCCGATCCGTTGGTCACTTTAGGCTCAGTGCTTATGTTAAGTTGTAGCAGTTATGATACGACTCGACTAAAAGACCGGCTTGCTCGTAGTATGGTGAAAGGGAGGATGAATCCTTGACTTCAAAGAATCCACGTCGAAAGATATTAAGGCACGAGTGACCCTCGAGATTCCTTAAGCCCAATCACCGATGAACGATTTGAAACGAGGTGGTGGCTTCGTTGAAAGGAGAAATCGAGGAAGAGGATGATAAGGCGTGGGGATTAACCCGAAGATCCTTATGCCCCAATTCTCAGGAAGATCACTCACAAACAAACGGATCGATGGCTGCGTCAAAGAGTTGCGGAAAAACACTTTGATAAACCGAAAATACTTCTAAGAATAACCTTCAAAGAAATAGAGAGAAAAAGTTGAAACACTCAGAAAATTATATTAAAAAAAGATCATTTTTTTCGACAATGAGAGGAGAAGAGTATATATAGGGAAGGAAGAGAGAGAAAAAAAGGGAGTCAAAGTGAATTAATCACTTGTCTCGTAAATGAAAACAACAAATTACAAGATTTTGACTTAAATACTAAAGACTAAATTTGAATTATGTTGACTCCTCCTTTAATGCTGGGCGCGGAAATGCATGAGTCTTCATAGTCGCGGTTTTGAATTCCTCCCGCGGAATTCTCTCGGGATCGGACCGTTAGACGGTGTAAGCCGGTTGCCTCGTTAAAACCTCTATACGGAAAACCCATTGGGACAAAACCGTATACAGGAAAAAGAGTACAACGCAACTTACAACAACGGCCAAACCTCAAGAAGAACTCGAAGATAGTGAGGTGAGGACCGGGTGCATAAGTTGATTCTCCTTGATCCGGGTTTCGTCGAGTAAGCTCCGAACTGCTCCGGCTAGCTTCCGTGTCTTGGACCGGGTGATAGTGCCTTCCGGGATGATCATTGCGTCTTCCGGAACCTCATCTAAAGCTACCGGGTCCATGATCATATCAAGTTACGTTCATTTGCTGGATTCTACATACAACTATGGTTATTTTGTCCTACTGGAATCCTTATGTTCAGGGAATGAGAAACCTTT
>PKMM01053011.1:0-58035 GCA_002933915.1 Eutrema heterophyllum
CATCGATGCAGCTGTCCTTTCAGATTGATACAATCGTTTCAACCTATCACTTATAGGAAGATACCACGTCCTATAAGTGATAGGTAATAACATGTACAAATAATTCAAGTATAAAAAACTACTATCTGATTATTGGTTTAAATAAAATCGAAATTTACATTGTCATTGGAAATCATAAATACAACTAATACATTGATTAAGAAAATTTTTATAACGAAATAAGAATAATTACAGGTTGCTTTCTTTCTCAGATAAGACTTTCACGCGAACATGTTTGTTATGTGTTTTATTCATCATTCTTGGTCTGATATAATCTTCTTTTTTGGCTATCTTCGTTGTGATTAAATGCCAATAGTTTCTTAGAATTTTTTTAATTTAGAATTTCCATCGTAATTCAACCCAAAATAATAATAATTATTGATTGGTTATTATCTCTTTTTGGTTTTCCCTTATTCTCTTTAATAATTTAAGAAGAAAACAAATATATAAAGCGGAGAAGAGAAATCGGAATTATTTTCTGAGATAAAAAAGAAGACAATTCAAAAAAAAAAAATCGCCATGGTCGCCGCATCAGCCAACCTCGCGAACCTGAGATCGACGTCGCTATTTTCAAATCGGCCACTCTCTATCTCCATGTTAAGCGGAATCAGAATCTCTTTCATATTACCCTTCAGGGCATGTCTAAAGTCAACACCTCTCCGACTCGCGTCGTGGCCACCACAGGGTTCTTCTGTTAGGGCCATGTCTTCTTCTTCTTCTCCATCTTCCTTCGGATCAACACTGGAGGAGAGCGTTAAAACGACGGTGGCAGAGAACCCTGTTGTCGTTTATTCCAAATCCTGGTGCTCGTAGGTTCACTCTTCTCATACTATTCTTCTGTAAATCACAATGCGTTTGTTTGTTCAATTGAAGACTGTTTTTTTCTTCTTTGTGTGGTGAAGATACTCGTCTGAAGTGAAGACGTTGTTCAAGAGTCTTCAAGTGAAGCCACTGGTTATTGAATTGGATGAACTTGGTATGCATTCTTTACATTTGATTTCTATATGTGGGTCTGATTAGTTTGCTAAATTGGTTTTGATTATTATTGTCGGAAAAAGCTTGTTATAAAGTATTTATTGTTTCAGCATTTAGACTGGATCTAGTTTATACTTGTCCCTAAGTAGATACGATTCTTCTTCGTCTTCCGATTTGATTTTTTGTTTGGTTGGTTAATTGAATTGGTTTGTTGTATGTTTGTTATGGCCCGAGATTGGCTTCTACACTTTGGAGATGACTGTGATTTGTTTCTTTACTAGGACATTAGTTTTTATATTGGCTTCTTGATGAGGAGGAATCACAGTTAATGGATTTCTAGTGGCTTCAACCTTTCTTGCCTGCCTTTGGATCTTAGACACAGTATGCTTCTGTTTCCTACAAACTATTATCCCGTTCGTATCTTCTTAGTAATCTTATGCCTTGTCAAGATTTTGACTTTCCTAATGTTTTCCTAGTTAGTTTTATGGCCAGACCATTTTCTGCCTCATGGTATCGGTCTGAAACATTTGAGTTACGAATGTTTTGGTGTTTTTTTCGACATTTTCCAGGTCCGGAGGGGTCGCAGCTGCAGAATGTGTTGGAGAGACTTACTGGACAATACACTGTTCCCAATGTTTTCATCGGTTAGTTGTTACATCAGTTACTCACTACACTGATAATTTTTCTTGATTCTTTGCCTGAAAACAGAACTTTCTCAAACACGAAAAATGCAATGAAATCTTAGTCGCTGCATATACCATGACCATCACTTGACAAATCTAATTTTATATCTGTGTTTTTTGTTCATGACCAGGAGGAAAGCACATTGGTGGCTGCTCAGGTACACTCTCTCTTCCTCTCTTACCTCAAGATTCTGAGGGTTTTTTTTTTTAATCTCAGAATGTAAATAAGATCTTGTGTGTATTGGCACCAAGATCTTGATTAATGTTTTCTGATACATTAGTCTTGATCTCCATATCTCTATTGTTGAACAGATACAGTGCAGCTGTACAATAAAGGAGAGCTGGAGCCAATGTTAGCTGAAGCCAGTGGAAAAACCGGTCAGACCTAGCAAGATTTAGAGATGAAACATTGCAGTTCGAGATTTGTTCATGTTTCCTTCTTGTTGGATAAAAAGTATTGAAGTCGAGATGATATGGCGTTTTAATATAGAGATTTCATAAGAATCAATTGTGTTTCTTTCCATGTAGGTCAACTCAATAAATAAACAGTCATGCCGGTTTCTGTTAATAAACCGGAGTTGCTGAGTTTAATCGAGTCACAAGACTCACAACTTGGAATTTGCTATCAACTTTGGGTCATGGATAATCGAATTGGAGATTCGAAAAGAGAATGATGAATTGTTGATAAACTTTTTCGTACATACGGTTTGGTTCAAGATTACAAACAGACGAACCGGTTACTAGATAAACCAAACATCTCATTTTACTTCTTCGATCTCGTCCAATGCGTAGTTGTTGGTCGATATATTCGCGTAATTCACCTTTGAGAACCGGACCACAACCGGATATCGGGTCTTCGGGTCCTGTCGATTTAAACCGGGATATAAGATGAAATGAAATCTAACCGTTGCAAAGTAGAGGCATTACCTGATCAACGGCCACAACTGATCCAACGTTCTTGTACCAGTAGGATTCTTTCCTTAGAATCTTGACCTGTCGGTCCCCAAAATTTCATACAAGTTTCAATTTAGCTCCATAACTCTTAAAATGTTCTAAATAGACGAAGAACTTATTGCAGATACATGTTTCTTGTACAACTATAGGATTCTTTCCTTAGAATATTGATCCGCGAGTACCAAAGTTTCATAAAAGTCTCAAATTAACCCCATAATTCTTAAAAATTTCAAAATAGACCAGAGATCTTATAACAGCTACATGAACTCGAATATTTATAAGTAGAAAACCTATAGGATGCATAAACATGTATCTTAGATTATACAGGTTCTATATATATATATATATATATATATATATATATGGGTTAAGGAATAGCTGACCTTAGATCCTCTCTTTGGCCCAATCGGGGGAGGTTTAGCCTTTGCGGCCGGAGCTTCCGCCGGAGCAGCAGCGGCGGTGGTCGAAGAAACCTCCGACGAGGCAGTTGTCGGTGATGCATCCTCCGCCGCTCTGACTACTAGCCTCGAACCGAAGCTTCTCATCGGCAAGAAAGGCACGGCGACGATCTTTGAAGACGCCGAAGAACTACCGCCTACAGCCGCAGTGACATTGGCCGTCAGGATAAATCCGGTAGCTGCTGACGTCATCGCCATCTGTGTGATTTTGGGGGGAGTACGGAGATTTTGTTGGTTGTGTGATCCAAAAGGCTAAAGAAAAATAGAAAATGAGGACAAAGCTTGAGATGTGTTTGGGGTTAAAACGAATCGTTTTCACCCACTTGTGATATGACACGTGTGATCACATCTGGGGTTCTTCAAGATAATGTAATGACGTGGCAACCTTAAAATGATGAATTAATTATTTTATTCGAGCGAACTTCTGAAGATTTTTAGGGCTGCCTTGCCGCCAAATTGCATTTGAAACTCTTATGAACCGCCATGGAAGCGTGAAATTTCTCCTCCATCCATTATCGCCTTCGTGAATTAAGCTCAAGTGATCCACGACTCAGCAGAATGATTTCAGTTAATCCGTGATGAGAAGAAGGAATCACCGAACGAAAGCGGCGGAAACCCTAAAGAAGACCGATCCGCAATTTGGGTTCACGAATCCTGATCTTTCGAGCTCTCGAGCACATTCAGGTATTTTATACCTCGATTTCGGTTTCGTGGGTTTGTATTTTTGTGTGTTTTATTGAATTCTCGTTCCGTTTGGATTAGATTCGAAGCGCAGGAGAAGGGTGACTTTCGTCGATGTTGATCATCGGAGTCCCTTGAACGATTCCCCAGAAGCTCAAACCGGTCGATGTTAGTTCGTGTCTCGCCTGGATTCATATGTAATCCCGAATAAAGCTCAGATTTAGAATGTTGAATTTGATTATCATTTGCAGCGCTTGATGCCAAAACCTCGGAGTTTGCGTTCTTTAAGAAGTTAAAGTCTGATTTTGGTATCTGCTCTGAATCTTCTGGCTCTAAATCATTGAATAAAGTCAAGCAAAATCCGAAAACCTTTGAATCCAGAAGCAATCCAGGAGGTAAAATCCAGAATGGTTTGAGGTTTATCATCTCTTCTTGTGATGATGATAGCGTCTGCTTGGCTTTTCCCTGGGTTTTCATGCTTACCGTTTTAAAAAACCAGAATATGCAGGAACGGACCACGAAGCTAAAGATAGATGCAATAGTTATAGCTTCTCAACACCCATTCACAATGCCAGACGTGGTTCATGTGGCTTGTCTATGTCACCTGTCAACTTGACTCGAAAGGATAAAGGTCTTACTTTGATTTCTTGGTGCCAGATGATATGCTCTCTTGTCTATCAGGATAGATGCTAATAGTTCTCTAGAATCTATTGTTTCTGTTGCTCTTAGAGAAAGATCCTGGGAAATCTTCTTCAGGATTCAGTAGAGATAAGGACACAGTTCGAGGTGGTAACACCCTGAGATGCGGAGGTAGATTTTGGATATCCTATTTCTTAGATTGATCTACGTTACAAAGAAACATGATTATGTAGTTCGAATTATCAGGAAGCAGCGATGAGAAAGGAGACTTATTCTCTGTGAAGAGGAAGAGACTGAATCAGTGGGTCAAAGATACATGGTTTCCTGAAATCCCTGAGCTTACCTCAAACGGGTACACAATTAGTCTAATTTATTTCAATCTCAGTACTTTGTTTCTATAATGCACTCAGAAGAAAAACATTTTTCAGGCACGATTTAGTTTCTGTTCTCCTAACTCGGCTGTTCCCTGGTACGGAGGAGACTCATGTAAGCTTGATAGAATCCCCGAGTACTTGTCAATTGTTTATCTCGATCAATCCTAACCACTTTTTATCTCCTTCCAGCCTTCTAGGTTCTCCAAGGAGAGGACGGATAGAGTCAAAAGAAGAACGTTTGTTGATTCTCCTGGATCAAAGTTTTTCAAGAGGTCCCATGAAAGCTGTACAGAATTTGACCAGAGTCTGAAAATGGAAAGGGATAGATCGATCTCTTGGCAGGGATGGCTGGAAAATAGCATTGCACCAAGTCTGCAGTTTGCAACAGATCATGTTCACAGCAGTTTCATCCCAAGAGATCCGGAAGACATTAGCTTTTCCATCTTATATCTGAAGGAATCGGATTATAGACCTCCATTGTTGACACAGAAGGCGTCTCTGTCGTTTCCTGTTGAAGAAGGTCTGGACTGTTCTCTCATGTCTAGCCTCCATTTCAGAAGCTACAAGCCTCTTTCACTGGGTTATCACAGAGAAGAAAGTGGATACAGCTCAGAGGACTTATTACTTGATCATAGAGATCCTTCCTCTGCATTACTTCTCGAGTGGAATACTGAAACGGCAAGCACCAGAAAGACAGAAAATTTGCCACTGAGTTATCACACAAAACTCATCACATATCCAAATGCATCATCCTCATCTTTGACTGATAATCCATGGAGCTCTGACTATTCTTCATCCCGTGATTTGGTTACAAAGGATCTGTACCCTTTACCTCTGCTCTCTCATTACACTTCAGGCAGTTTCCTCTTACCAACAACGAGCCATTTTGAGCATGAATTCGAGAGGCATATTGTTGATGACGAAGATGTGGTTCAGAATCTCCAGACATTTCATCACACGAATAGCTCAGATTGTTTAACCAGAGACTACACATACTATCATAATCTTTCCAACTCTCCAGTGGATCATTGCCCTTTTAAAGTCCCTGGATGTGAAATAGCATCCTTACCATTTTCCAGCATCAGCAATTCAAATTTGCTGGAAGCGTCTAGTCCTACACAAAGCGATCATTTTAAGTCCCATGATTGGATACCCTTCAAGTTTCAGTCACCTCAACCTTGGATTGATTCATAGAAGTAAACCCCCTTGTGGTAGCTATGAGCTTAAGACAGCAGCTGACGAACTACTCAAACCGAGTTTTGCCACAGGTCAGTAACTCTCTTACTTTACACTGCTCTGAAGACTTTTGTCATGTCGTTGTTTCTGCAGTCGTTTAGATAACACACTTAAGTTCAGAAGACATAAGAATCGATGATTTTAGATCTTGTCCTAACCACATAACTGATGAATTGATTGAAGGAGATGTCGATATAATTCAATCCTGACATAGACTGATATATGGTTGAGATTGTAAATGATCTTTAATCCAGAGTTACTCATGGGGACATTAGTAATTGGTCACCATTCTTTGACAATTTCTTTGTTTTCGTCTTCTTTTTTGATCCACCTCTTAGGCCCTTCTCAACTACCAAAGTAGTTGAAACCTCGTTCTCTAAATAAAAATCACTAACTAGATATAGAAAACTAAATAGAAGGAATGTAATATGTAATTGCAGATATATATAGTTGGTTTTAAGCTTAAATTAAAACGTTTCTCGAGTTTCATATGTTTCTTGCTTTTGCAAAACTGTTAAGACATTTAAACCATCTTTAATGTTTATATTTTTGTCACAACAATCTTTAATGTTTTTCACCCAGAAAACACAACAATATTTAATGTTTCAAATTAAAAGAAGAATAGCAATGCATTAAAACAAATGTATTTAGAAATTGTAAGCACAACAAAAACAGCTAGTTTCTTAATCCAACTTCTTCCTGATCCTAATATTGATTGATTTCCTATATTTATTTATAAGCTTATTATTTCCATATATACAAACACTTATAACCAAACTAACGGTTAGTTTGACCAGACCAGCGGACATAAATCTGGTTCAAAAAGTTAGTTCGTAGTTAATGCAATGTAACCGAAATTCTACGAACCGGTTGAAAAGGTTGAAAGTTTGATGGTTTGGTTATGAGAGCCGGTTCATGATATGAAGTCTTAACCAGAGAAACGAAGATTAAACCGTGGAAATGTGTCCATGTGGTCTACAAGGCTATTGGAGGTTTAAGTTTGGGATAGATTTGGTTTTTATCTTTGGTTATAGAAATGCTCAAAGACGGTCAATAAAATTAAAACCCAACTATCAAAAATATTGCATCTCAATGTGTTTTTTTTGTTGGTTACATTTGGATAAGAAAAAAAGACATTAAGAGAATAAGTTAGTTGGTCCATTTAAGATATTCCTGGTCCCAATTATATTGGGTATATGAAATACATATTAGAGTAGATTATCATTATTCTTTTATACTTGCTTGCATATATATGATAAAACAGATAACATGCTATTGTTTTATCGATTCTTGGATCATTTATTAGCAACTCCAATATTTCATATAATGCCAATTTTTCTGCTAAATTTATTCTTCTAAATTTATTCTTCGTTTACGAGAGAATAAGTATATAGAATTGAACAATAAGAAAAATTATGATTGTTTTTTTAAAATTACCATTTTCCATGTCGTGTTTTACAAAACTACCACTAAAAGTTTAAAACTTCAATATAGTATAAAATTAATTATACCTCCTAAAGTTTTGGTTACCCTTTTCTAGGACACAAACCCAAAGTATTTTTGGACTATTTTAAGAAGTTGTAAAATCTTTAGAAAAGAAAACTAAAAAATCGTATTCTTGACAACAAAAAAAAAAATGGTTAATCCATTTATAGAATGGTTGAGAGAAAGAAATAACAGAAGATAAGAAGAATGATCAACTGTGGTAATGAGATCAAAATAAGTAAAATATTAGGTTATGTGATCATATCAAAAATATTTAAACTTGAGAGTTTAGACAAAACCATGATTCATCCATGCCAACAAACATAGCAATTATACAAATCATATACAGTATTATTTAATTTTGTAGATCATACGTACGTTATTAATTATTAAAAACATTACAAACGTCAATTAAATTATATATAAAAAAAACGAATATGTATTTATCAAAACAAACTTTATTTATTTAAAAAGTACAAAAGCGAAGCCATGGAAATGTCATTTGCAGCTTTCCCTCTAATAAAAGCCCTTTTTGTATCAGACGTCACCCCCAAATAGCTGCGACTGTTAGATTCAGAGAAAAACTTCTCCGGCGAAGGTAACTCAACGGCGGCGTATAATCCGGCGGAGCTTGGAGATGTTTCTAATTCCAGCTACCTTCTAACAGGTCTCTCTCTCTCCCTCTCTCTCTCTCTCACTCACACTGAGTAAAGCAGAATATATCTGGGACTTAAGCTCCGATCTCACTTTCCGATGCTTTTTATCCCTTGTTTCGAAGCTCTTACTCGGAACAGAATCTGCTCTCTGCTCTCTTTATGTGCAAATTAGATTCTTCTTTATTTGGTTGAGTTGATTTACTTCTTTGTTTGTCAATTTGCTTCGTTACATCGACTTATTGGGATTTGTAACCCATTTACTTACTGTTTCAATTTGTGGCGAACGAATTTGATTCACATATTCTCACGAGCTAGTCTACAGTCTATATACTGTGGAAGTTATCCACTGATTTTCAGTTTCATGATGCCGAAATCTGGTAAATGCAGATTGAGCGAGGCCTAGGATTTTGTGATTTCGAGATCATACTGAAGCTGAATTGCTAAACTTTTACTGTCTCTTGTGCACAGGCTATGTCTGATTTAAGGAGAGCCAAGGAGACGACTGTATCTATGAGTTCTTCTAGTAATGTGGTTGCTAAATTAATGGGTCTAGAGACAGCTGAACCACGGAGCAGATCCAGAGACTCTTCACGCTGTTCGTTGAGTTCTGTGGATAATCATGAAGCTGTAAAGTTTCTTAATCACCATAGAGAATTCGAAGATGGATATGAAATCTGGGAGTCGCCTCAGAAGGCGAGCCTTTCAAGAAAAGGAAAGTGCGATGGAAGCATGAGTGATAAACAGTTGGATCTTGTTCGTCGAAAGTTCATGGAAGCGAAACGCTTGGTAACAGATGACAAGCTTCACAGGTCCAAGGAGTTCCAAGAAGCGCTTGAAGTTTTGAGTTCCAACAAAGATTTATTTGTTAAGTTTCTCCAGGAATCAAATTCTTTGTTTTCTCAGCATCTTTCTGACTTCCAGCATGTTCCTCCTCATCCAGAGGCTACGCGCATTACGGTGTTGAGACCTGCAAAGACTGTTGATGCTCAGAAATGTGTGGTTCAAGATAGCAGGAGCAAGCAGATTAAGAAATCAGCTTCTTCGAATCAGGAAACTGGATGGATCGATGCTGCGCAGCCAACTCGAATAGTTGTCTTGAAGCCTAGTCCAGGGAAGGCTCTAGATATAAAGGCTATTGCTTCTTCATCACCTCCTTCCTATTTTGATGAGGCTGGAGACGCTGAGACTAGACAAGTGGCAAAGGAAATTACACGTCAAATACGTGAAACTTTTAGGGGGCACTGCAGGAACGAGACCCTTTCTTCTTCTTCTTCTGTCCTGTCCAATGGCTATATTGGTGATGATGGTTCGTTAAACAGGTCGAATTACGAGTATCCAGTCGGAAACATTAGCAACTCTGAGATCATGTCACCATCCTCTAGGCATTCATGGGACTGTGCGAATAGGATTGAGAGTCCTTTCGCTTCCTCTTCGTTCAGCCGAGTCTCGTTTTCTCCAGAGTCATCTGTCTACAGAGAGGCAAAGAAACGGCTTTCTGAGAGATGGGCAATGATGTCACTAAACGGAGACACGCAGCAACAAAAGAACTTCCCAAAGGGCTCAACCGCCTTAGGTGATATGCTTGCACTCTCAGAAACGAAAGCGAAACAAGAATCGAGAAGATCACTTTCATGTATAGGCAGTGGTCTAGATCAAGTAGAAAGCGGAAGCGGTTCATTAAATACCCTTGAAAGTTCAAAATCAGTCCCTGAGATTAGACTCAATGGTGGAACTTCTGTTTCAGGGACTTCAAAAGCACAAGCTCACGGAGAGCTTACCGAGTCAAGAAGCTTAAAATCATCATGGAAAGTTTCAAGCTTGTTCTTTTTCAGAAATAAGAAAGCAAACAAGGAGAAGACAGATGTTCTGTCTCAATTGGCTACGCCCACTGATGCATTACAACGACAAAGTATTTTTACAAGCAAGGTATCTGAAACTTGTTTTGAGTTTAAGAATGCATGGAAACCATTCTTATTTTAACCATCCGCCATTGATTTGTTTACAGGGAGAAGTGACTGCACCGAATGAAAACCAGGACCAGCCGAGTCCGGTTTCGGTTTTACAGCAGCCTTTCGAAGAGGAATATGTGGGAAAACCAGAATGTTCTGGGTCAACAAAGCCATGGACCAGTCAAGGTTAGTTTAGCTCTCTCTGCTGTTAAACTCTGTATGAGAGTTTTATCAATTGTAATACTTTGCTACTGTCACTTCTCACAGGAGAAGAAATGTCTCTGAAAACTAATCTAATCGACAAATCACCTCCAATCGAATCAATCGCTCGGGTTTTCTCATGGGAAGATGAGTCATACACAGACATAACTAAGCCCGCAATCGGAATCAAGGAAGAGGAAGACTGGTACTACTTCATCCAAACACTCTTAAAAGCGTCCGGTTTCAGGGGCAGTGATCCGCTTATGACCCGGTGGCACTCACCAGATAGCCCTTTGGACCCATCATTAAGAGACACATTTGCCAACAAAGAACTCGTCAAACGCAGGAAACAGCGATCAAACCGCAAGCTTGTGTTTGACTGCGTCAATGCCATCATAACAGAGACAACATCAACAGCAGCACGCATGGAGACCTCGGGATTTGACATGGTGGAACATGTTTGGACAGAGTTAAAGGACTTGGCGGTTCAGGACTCTAGCAGCTTGGAAGGAGAAAGTGTGGTGAGGGACGAGGTTGTCGGAAAAATGTGGAGTCATAATTTGCAAGCCGAAGTGAACAACTTGGGGATTGAAATTGAAGTGATATTGTTGCAAGAGCTTGTTCAGGAGGCAGTCTTCGATCTTACTCGATGAAACAATGTATATATGCATTCATATAATTTATTATTTAAGTGTTTTGTTTTCATAAAACATATATATATATATATATATATATTATCATAGATGAAATAGTTTAACCAATACTATATACATTTACATCCTTTTCGGATGCCCAATTCAAATAGTAATTCCGATTTTTCATTTTGATTATATATAAATGGAAAACTGGTAAAAACTTTATAGTGGAAATGCCAATTTCAAACTGTTGTTTGGAGAAGGGATTCTACAAGCAAACACACAAATACAGATGCTTATGCGGTTCGTGTGACACACAATACGGCACTGTTTTCGAGTTAAATATTTATCTACACTCAGGGATGTTACAGAGAGCAAAACATAGAGAAAGAGCTTCACAGAGACCATAAGGACGCATGTAGTTTCAGAATCATGTTTATTTGGCTTCATCAGCCTTTCGGGTTCACCGCCTGACTTTGATTCAATCCATACTGCGAAAACAAAATTCCGCAAAGAAACCGTTTTTATCAACACCAGATTCACAAGCCTGATCTGATATGTAAAGTATCAAGAAACTGAAGAAATGATCAGTGTGTTACCTTTTCCCTGATTCGGGAGCTCCAGTTTTCAATCTTGCTTGGCCCAGCAGACGCTTGGTTTCCTTGCGAGCCAAGAAGTGGGTCCCAAGCTCTACTCCTCGGGTTCTCATAGTCTTCCTCATCGTCAAGCTCGGGTCTCCCGGGTGAAACCATAGCTCTGAGAACCATGGCTAGTAGCAGTGACAGTAGCTGAAAAACAGGAGTCGCGTGTTTACAATTAGAAACGCAAGAAAAGATTCCTGTTTTGTCTTTATACTCTCTAAAGAGAATATATATAATGAAATGCTCAAAGTTATAAAAAAAACTTTGGTTTACCTGGACCGCTACCACAGCAATCCCGACCCATTTGCATATATCAATGTTTTCCTCAATGAATACTCGAAGACTATTGAGTTCTCCAGTTGGATCATACGGAAGATCCTACAGAATACAGACTCTAAACAGTTACAAACAAGCCAAAAACACAAGAAACAAAATTTGAATATAAGGAAGATCTCACCTTTTCCCAGTGACGGTCAATAGCGATGAATGCAACAAGGGCAGCTTCAAGTAGAATGAGCAGAGTTTTGAGAATAGAGTACTTTAAAACCGTCAAGGGAAAAACGAAATAAACCGATTCCAATAAACCGTCATGACGGTTTGATAAACTCGATCAATTAACCTAGATAGGAAAAGTGCAGTAAGGTTTCTGTATAAGGATACGAAACACAAGCAACAGCCATTGATAGCCTCAGCTGCTATGAAACCAATAATGGTAACAATGCAGACCAAAATACCAACCGCCATAAAAGAGTAGATGAACCTGCATAAACAAGCATGACCGAATCAGCAAAAGAAACAGACAGGAATTTTGATTAAACTGAAAGAAGAGGAACCAAACATAATAACACTAATGCTAAAGTTTATATTCAAAAGTTCCTTCAGCATCAAACTGTAGCTGAGCTAAAACAAGTCATCTTCACGCAATGAAACCTTGTCCTTTTGATTATCTATTTCATTACTCATTAGTAAAAGACCAAGCTTGAGCTGAAACTATCAAATTGAAGAATCAACAAGCAATCCCCCAGAAATTAAAACCCAACACTTGGATCCACTCCACACCAAGATCCACCTGAGTTAACATGAATCTAACTGAAGCCCTAAAAAATTGGATTTTTTTTTAAAGTAAAAGCCCTAAAATTGGAAACTAAGTGAATTAGCATGAATCTAAGTGAAACCCTGAAACTGAAAAGAAATAGTGAATACAATAGTACCATGGAGCAGGAAGGTCCAACGAACGGAGGTTAAACCCACTAGACCCAAGAACGATGCTCGCCGTGAGATTCTTCAACGACGGTGGAGGGTCGACGGGTACGTGACGGTGGTATTGATCGAGCATCCATACGGAGTAGATAATGATCGAAATACCGAAGAAAGCTTGAACAAAATTGAGGATCTTGAGAGTGGAAGCCAACGAAACATGGCAGCAATTACGCCGCATTTCTCGATTTCAGCAGGAATTCCAATAGATTATTGATGAGGGATAAGGAGAGATTAATCCGCAAGCTCTTTGTTTTCTTATAAAGGTGTCTGTAAAGGTGTCTCTTTTTTTTTTTTTTTTTCTTACTACAAGTAATTTGTTTTCTTATAATAATGTTTTGTTTTTCATGAGTCATCGCCTGCAGATAGCAACATTTTTGCAAAGTACAAAAAGTTAAAACGGTCTGATGATGTGTTGTGATCTGATTTACTTGGTTTATTGGATGTGTTTCTATATTTTTTTGGATCAATTAGGTAGATAACCAATTTGGTGATAAGTGTGAAGAATATAGCCATAAAAATAAAGAAATTAGGTTCCCAACTTTTGTCACACAAACCGGACGATTTTACCTTTCATGCCCGAGAAAAAATAGTAATAATATACTATTTATTCTGGTTCTATTTACTCCATATATATATATATATATGGTTACCCCACAAATTTTATATTTTGCACTGCTAGCATACTGTTGATTGGTTCAAATTTAAATTAATACAAAAAAACACTGATTTTTTCACATCTAATATGGTTTGAATTTTGAAAAACAAACCCGAATATAGTTCAAGTCTTGATTTTCAGTTGGCTTTTTAGTTTGTTTTAATTTTCCGAAATGTATTTTTGTTCTGCCTGTTTTTGGTTCTGTAAGTTGTTTTTGAACTCGCTGACTTTGTTTTTGGAAAAGGTTAGTCTTTTGTCGATTTTGTGTAACATCATCCTTATAATTTCAATAAAAAACTACTAGATAACCAAAAAAAATGCAATTTCCCTATTTTTATTATTTTTTCTTACACTTTTGTTGGCTGCATGTGTGTGTATGGATTGATTTACATGATCATGATATGGTCAGCCTTTACCTAACCAACTACCTAATACTACGCAGGCTCATCAAACAACGCTTTCTAGCTTTCTTCGGGATTTAGCCCGAACTGTTCGGCAGATTCCCACGCCTTACGCACCCCTTCGCCACTTTGTTCACAACTCTTCCCACCTCTTGGGTGAGACAAGCTACCTTGAGCTAGGAGCCTACTTTTCTTTAGACTAGCTCCTAGGGAACAACGTTCGACTTGCATGTGTTAAGCATATAGCTAGCGTTCTTTCTGAGCCTGGATCAAACTCTTCTTTTGATTATGATTGGGCCCCGCAGTGGTAGAACCTCGTAAACCGGGCATACTACTTTTCAACTTTCTATGGACTTTTCTTCTCTTATGAGATTGAACTTTCGAGAGACGGATAGAGAAAGCTAACTCACTCAGTTAGGAAGAACATGTACATAAAAATTAGCTTCGAATAATAGCTAACAAATTACAATGTTAGTTTTTTTAAAAATGTTTTTAGTATTTTAAAACACTTTTGTTGGTTATGTTTTAAGAAATTAGACGTATGAGGTGGTCTTTGAAGAAAAACATTTAAATTCGATAACGTTAATTATTATTTTTTCTAGCCCAACAATTAAGTTAATTGGGCCATACTAATCGATTCTTTTGTACGGCCCATTATTATGAATAATGGTGTTTTGAAGAAACAGTCTACGAGAGGAGCAGCTGCAGCGGGAGATTTGGTTGCGTAGCGATTGGCAGTCGAGGATGACGAAAGCTCCATCTCTTGCGTTTCTCTGCATCAAATCCCTCAAACTTGAGCTCCTTCAAAGTAATCGGAGATACTATATTCATCCAATTTGGTTCTGCTCTGATTTGAGTTGGGCTTTGGTGTCTTCTCAGGCGATAATCCAATTCCGGATGTATACGAGCTTCCATCGGAGCTGCTTGATGGTGTTGTCGCTCACTTGCCTGCACTAGCGTTACAGAATTTCCAGACCCACATGTGAGTATTACCGAATCGTACTTTTGTTTAGTTTAATTTAAGATAGCTTCGAGTTTTGGTCACTTTCTGATGAACTTTGATTGAGAGGTTTAAGATTTAGGGTTATGAATTGGATGGATGAAAGATGAATAGATACATTATTTGATTTTCACATTTCCCTGGAGAATTGGTGTAGGCCGTTCAAGTGCTGGGATAATTACGAATCTGGTGATGATTGCTTGACTAGTGGGAGAAAACGCTCAAGGTTCGTTTATTTTCCCTTTTTTAAATTTTGTTGTTGTTATGAACTCCAACTGAGAAAGATTGAAACTGCAGAAACGATATACTCGGTCACTCCTGGAAGGTTCTGTTTAAGCTGCGGTGGCCTGAGCTCATTAACCTCGTGGAACCACCAGCTGACTGGCAACAGCTTTACTGGGAAAAGCATCTGCAAAAGTATGCCCACCTAAAATGGCATGACCCATCATGATTTGTTGTTTACTTTTCTTTTCCTTCCTTTTGAGTTTTGCGTTAATCCGAGTTACAGTTGTGTTGATGAAGCAGCTGAGGTAGCTATGCGGCCGACATTTAGTGGCCGGATAAGTTCCATTAATGTATCAGGTACGTGTTCTTGTCTTGAAATTGATTCGTCAGTTGCGTAAGAATCACTATTCAGCTAGTTGTTTTTCCTGTTGCAGATAAGATATTGAGATACATTTGCCATGAAGAGCACACGGATTTTCAAAAATGTGTCTGCGTGGAACTATCTTTTCATCTCCTAACATTTGGACCGTATCTTAGGTTAAATTACATTTTATGTTGGTCTGATGGTTAATCATTTCATAGCCTTACGCGTTCCTCGTGTTTATGGTTACTCTGTATTACTTTCAGC
This sequence comes from Eutrema heterophyllum, assembly GCA_002933915.1. Lineage (NCBI taxonomy): Eukaryota > Viridiplantae > Streptophyta > Magnoliopsida > Brassicales > Brassicaceae > Eutrema > Eutrema heterophyllum. The sequence continues at coordinate 15,776 of PKMM01053011.1, forward strand.
TTGCCGAAGTTTTATATCGCTCATGACTGGTTAACCGTCCGATATCTGGTTTCCACTGACTTAACACTATCATACTTATGCTTCTTTATGTTTGTTCTTACCTTTTGCAGGTGCCTGAGGCTTCTGAATGTGCTCTGCGTTACAGAAACTTGTGTAAGTAACTAGAATATGCTCTGAGGTTTTGATTGTTAAATAGAGTCATCTTTGCTTTATTTTTGTTTTAGTATCACTGGTTGAGGCGCTATTTTATATTGTTTTAGATGAATCATTCATTCATTCAACCTTTACAGGAAGGACAGAAATAATGTTTAGGCCTTGTTACTGTAGGAGTTACTGAGGACAAGCAAATTGCAAACTTTGGTTCTACGTTGGATCAGGTCTGAGAAACATGTAAGGCAATTTCACTACTTAGTCTCATATGTTTATTAGCTGGAATCATATTGCTGATGATCCATTATACGACAGGTTGAGCCTTTGTGCAAGCTCTTGATCCAGAACCGCGAGACATTAACTTCGCTTGAATTTATTCACTGTAAGCTTTCTTCGAGTTTCATCAGTGCAATCTGCGCTTCTCTTCATGAAAAGGACATTCACACAAATGGGATTCAACGTTTCTGTATAAAGACATCTAGCATTGACATAGATCCACTTGACGCGCCTTCCGCTTTCATTTCATTCCTGAATTCGGTGAGGTATACATATGAACTGATGCCAAAGCGTGTCTTTGTGAAGAATTTGCTCATTGGGTTGTCAAAGTCTCTTTTCTTGATAAACTTTGTCGTTTCTTTATGTACCTTTTTTCTGGTTTTCTTAATGAGCATCTTTTTTCTCTTTCAGGTCCTTACATTCTTTACACTTTTGCGATAGTCACCTCGATAAGCATATCGCGAGGATGGTTTTCTCCACACTTCTTGATTCGTCCTCAGACCTTTCGTCCCTTGACCTCTCTGAAAACAATGTGGGTACCATCGTGGTTCTTCTTGTACAAACTGATATATGGTTTGCTTTTCATGGCTGAACAACACACAATATATAGATTTCAGGATGGCTTTCTACTTTCAGCTGGAGATCTGTTGTTGGTTCTCTGTCATCTGGAAAGTCTTTACAGTCGCTGTGCAAGCTCAACTTAAGGTACTTTTTAGGAAAGGGGCAACTGTTACGGTTTTAAGCCTTGAAACCTTGTGAAACTGTTGGAAGTGTTTCTAGGGGGAATGAGCTCGACAAATACGACGCAGAGAATCTTGCGCATGCTCTTCTTCATATGCCCGGGTTGGAATCTCTTGACCTGAGCGGGAACCCCATTGAAGACAGTGGGATCAGGTTTGTCTTCTAAGTTCCTGCATTTGCAATCCTGGAGAAATTCAACAGAATTACATTTATCTTACTTGCTTTATTGAGTGGTACAGAAGCTTGATATCTTACTTCACAAAGAATCCGGATTCTCCTTTGGCCGATTTGAACTTGGAGAACTGTGAGCTATCATGTTGTGGAGTTGTCGAGTTTCTTGATACCCTCTCAACGCGGGAGAGACCGTTAAAGTTCCTATCTGTTGCAGATAATGCCCTTGGAAGGTATTCATAAAATTACAAACTCTATATATCACTTTATACCGATATAAAGTGTCTTTTTTTTGTTAATTTTATTGTTCTTGTTCTTCAGCGAGGTTGCGGAGGCTATAGTAAACTCCTTGACAATCTCCATCGAGTCTGTCAATATATCGGGTATAGGACTAGGTCCTGTTGGGTTTCTTGAGCTAGGCAGAAAACTTGTAAAAGGGTTGAAGATGCTGCGGAGTATCAATATAAGGTTCAAAGCAAACCCATCTCCTCTGTTTTCTGTACACATTGTACTGCTTCACCTTCAGTTCCTCATGTTCCTTTTGCGGTTTCCCGCTATAGCAAAAACCGTGGAGGACTAGAGACCGCTAGATTTCTGTCAAAGCTCATACCCCTGGCACCAAAACTCGTCTCAGTCGACGCATCCTACAATCTTATGCCACCCGAATCCTTGCTCATGTTATGTGATTCCCTGAGAAGTGCAAAAGGTAAGAATTTTCTGGAATCGGTTTCATCTGGATTTCCACAGCTTGATTCTTGGGCCATTTTACTTATTTTTTATGTAACTATGCATATGATGATTGTGTTCAGGTGATCTCAAACGTCTTGACATGACCGGGAATAGCTGGATCAGCCACGAAGCTGATCATTCTTCTCTACTTGGTGAATTTCAACACAACAGAGAGCCCATCTTCGTTTTACCTTCATCCTCGGCTTCTCACATTCCTTACGATGATGAGCCGTAGATAATTCCCCTATACCCGTCTATATCATTTGGTCTGGTACGGTTTACTAATGAATTCATTAGGTTTGGTATGCGCATTAGGCTGACTGTAATTTTATGTGTGACTTATATAATTTAGAAATATGGAGGTTCACTAGCTAACGTCATATTGACTTTCGATTGGTCTAATCCCGATAACTTACTACGCATGACATGTTGAATTGAATTTGTTTGATGTTATATGGTTGGCCGGTTTGATGTTATATCCCACAAAAAGGAAGGAATATGTTAAAATTTCGTCTTTGTATCTTTAGTTGCAACTCCAATGATTGTAAATAGTTTTGTATTTATAACCTTTTTAGATATCCAAGACACTGCCGGTAATATTTGCTTTAAAAATATTGCAACAAACATAACACTTACGATTTGACATTTTTCAACTTTTTAAAATTTCAACTTATATATTTTGAAGAAATAAAAAAGTAGAAATCACTGCATATGGGATTCGAGAGGAGGTGTACAAGGGTAGATGCAAACACATACTCCAGGTCGACCACTGCTACGGTCACAGTAGCCACTGGCAAAATCTCCAAATCTATGCCAGCACTTGGGACTACAGTTTTTACCCACTTCGCATGGTCCAATTGTTGTCGAGCATCCCATATTCTGCTTAACTACAATATCGAAAAAACCCATTTTAATACTTACATAGCCCTTGACCAAAAAAAATACTTACATAACATAATTACTACCATTTAGGAGAAATTAATACATTGAACTACAATATTTGAAATGTATTCTAATGAATAAAGCCCACGTTAAAATTAAAGTAAATAAATAGTATGTGAAAGCTTTAAAAATTGGAGTAAACCTAATGTATACCTAAGGAAAATATTACAACGAACTACAGTATTTGGGGGATATGACAATGAATAGTCAAAATTAAAGTACTTTTTCTGGAGAAAAAAAATCGCATATAATTTCACTAATAAGCATGAAGATAAAATGTATACCTAAGGCAAACAGAACAAGGAAGATGATGGGGAGAACAAGTGTAAAAGCTGTCTTGGCCATATTATTTGTTTGCTTTCTTCTCTTAAAATTATTACTAATAGTGAGTTTAGTTGATCAACCTGGAAAATTGGGTGGCTACTAGAATGATATTTATAGAATTGCGAGGTGGCCAAGAGTCACAAATATAATTAGTTACCATTATATGTTTGAACACAAATGATTTGACTGTAATTTTATGTGTACGACTTATAAATATGGATGTTCATTAATGTCATGTTGAATACATTAGTTCTGGCATGTTATTAAAGTGTATGCTTTATAATTTTGCAATAAAATTTTCTTTTTATTGTCCAACTATTGCCACAGTTTATCTTATTATATAAAGTTGAATCGCTCAACGTAAGCGTGACAACTCACGAGATCGTGATATGTGTCATCGTTAATTTAGACCGTGACTACGTGACATATGTCAATGCAATAATATAAACTTTCTAATTTTAGTTATTTATTTTTAAATAGACAAAATAACAGAAAAGCGAAAAGGAATTTGTGTTTTTAACAAAAATGGAAACTAATAAAAAAAGTACGAGAAAATAGAAATTACAGAAGAATATGTAAATTGTTAAATCTATATAAGATTCATAATATATCAAATAAGATTATATTGATTTTATTAATTAGATTCAGTTTTAAGTTATATATGATTTGAAATTTGGTTCTCGAATCCTCTCATTCGTTTATAAAGATTGTTTATAGGTAATATGAATCAATTTTGAATTTTCTTAATTGTGAATTACAATATGTAACATCTGAATAACTAAATGAAAGTTTTTTTTTAAATCTAATTACATGGATCATAATTATATCAATTATTTTAAAAAATATATTTTATTTGCGTATGAGGCGAAACCTAATTTAGTATTTTTATGAATTTTCACAGTTTTCAGATTATGTCAACTCATTGAAGAAGAACCTATCGTAATACCCTCCCGGTGAAGCTTTACAATATTGTTGGACAGTATAAAGAAAATTTTATTCCAAAATTATAAATCATACACTTTAATAACATGCCAAAACTAATGTATTCAACTGTGAATTTTTTTACAAGTTTTCCAAAAATGTAACAAGCTTTCAAAAGTCCATATCCTCTGCTTTTTAGAAAATTTGTAAAAAGGTTGAAGACGCTGTTGAATATAATACAAGGTTTAAAACAAATCCATATCTTCTGTTTTTAATTTACTTGTTTCTTTTGCGGTTTGCATTGCCGTCAGTGTCCTCATCTTCCTTTTTCGGTTTCCTGCTATAGCAAAAACCGTGGAGGACTAGACAGAACCGGTTTTGAACACATATTTATGAAATAATTATATGGGAATCACTTAAAACCCGAAAACCGAACAACCGAACAACCGAATGCCCATCCCTATTAAATATAGGGGAGAACAAATGTATAACCCGCTTTAGCCATATTTGTTTGCTTCCTTCTCTTAAAATTGTTCGTTTTAATGATTTTTAGTTGATACTGTAGGGGTGGGCACGGAGCAAATATCATATATTTTTGGGTATTTGCGATCCGCTCCGTCCGGATATTTGAGTTTTCAATTCGCTTCGATCCAAAAATTTTTGGATATCCGTAAATGCGGATATCCAGAATTTCAATATATATCCGCGGATCTCCGATCCGTTAAAAATATTTTAAAAAAAACTAAAAACATAAATTTCAGAAAATTAGATAAAAAGAAAGTTGTTTCAACGAAGGAAGAGAGTAGATCTCATGCGCTCCACATTTTTTCTCTTGAAGGCTTCCTCGTTTCCTCCGCTTGGGCTTCTTCGGTTGCCGGCGTTCGTTGCCGGTGCCGTGAGGAGCCCTCCCTTTCGTTGTAGCTGCTCTCCATGATGGCGGTGGTTGTAAAGAGTAATCGAAGTAACAACTTTCTTCTCTCCGGTAGTGCTGTGGAGATCGGAGAGGAAGTTACGATGGCTGGAGTACAAGCTGCGGCGCGGTGGCGGAATCGTGGCGGCGGCTAGGTGGGTGGCACTACAAGTTGAGGGAGATTTCGTGGTGGTATTCTCTAACCTGAGCGGCCAAGTGGTTCACGATGGCGACGGTGGGTAGGGTTTCTTCTCACTTGGTTTTTCTTTATCTGCCATCTACAAAGAACAAAACGCGACACATAAGAAAGTTAAATAAGAAACAAAAAAAGTTCAGAAACGATGGCGAGTGAGGGAAGATGTGAGAGACTGAGAGATGTAAGCACTAAGCAGTCAAAAGTTAAAGATGGAAAAGAAACGAGGCGGTAGAAACTGGAAACTAGGAAACATAAACAAAGAAACAATCCATTTTGGGCCGATACTTAGCAAAAATCCATTTTGCTAAAGAAAAGATTTGATCTAATCTATTTTGGGCCGATACTTAGCAAAAAATGATTAATAAGGCTTATTTTGTCTATATTTTTGTATGGGTTAAATTGACCCGAAGGAATGTGTCTCAAGAGAAAAATGTTTATATACATAATTACATATATGAATATATAGTTATAAACATACGGAGCGGAGCGGATATCCGGCATTTTTCAAAATGATATTTGTGATTTGTTTCGTTTTTTTACGGATACTATATTTTATTATTTGTTTTGCCCGAAACTTTACGGATATCCAGATTTTTTGGATCGAATCAGCACGAATACCGAATCGAAGCGGATTTAACGAATATTTAGCCCAACCCTAGTTGATAGACGTGAAAAATTAAGTGATGATATTTATAGAATTACAAGGTGAGCCAGTTTCAGAAATATAATTATGTACCATTATATTATATGTTTGACCACAAATTATTTGACTATAATTTTATGTGTAAAACTAATAAATATGGACGTTCACTCATGTCATGTTGAATGCAATAGTTTTTGTATGTTACTGAAAAATGTTATTTTCTTTCTTAAACCCTTCATCAATAAAAAAACTATAAACACCCATAATGTAGTTTTTTTTAACGCTCAAATTTTTATTTTATTATTAGAATTTTGAAACATACAAAGCCAACGGAAAACAAGATTTTTCCAGAAACAAAAGTCGGCGGATGACAAAACATCCCCATAGACAAAGCCGACGGAATACAAGATTCCCCGAAGACAATTATTTGGTAGAAACTAAACTAGACGTTCATAAAAAAAAAGCAAAGATAGTGGAACTTGTAAGAGAGGGAAGATACACCAAGACACTAAATCTGAAAAACTGAACCAAAACCGACCACACCCTTACGCATCGAAAGTCAAAACCAGGTAGAGCTGCAGCAAGCCGAGAAATTTAAGAACCGAGAAGGAGCCTAGAACACATACGCCTCCAAAGACCAAAAAAATCTTGAGGCAAGGTCCACCTCGAACCCAACCAGCAACCACAATAACATCAAGGAAAGCAGAACATCAACGGAATAGAGCACATCAGCTATACCGAAACAGAGACACAAAAAAAACCGAAACACTCGAGAAGAGTCCAAACTCAAAGAAACACCCATAATGTAGTTATAAATATGTACTAAATCGGAAATATATAATTTGAAAGTTAAGTTGACTTTATTATAAAAATTACAGTGTAATTGTTTTGCCAAATTTTTAAAAAAATTATGACTTATTTTTATTTTTAGACTTCTAAGTTCTAACTAACATTCTAGACTAAAGCAAAACTCTTTACGCATCTATCTATTATTACTAATAAAAGTTAAAGCTATAGGTTTTTTCAGGCGTCCACATATGATTTTAAACGACCAATTAAAAAATGCTAAATCAGCATATTAATTAAATCTTAAATAATGATAAGAATTCCAAAAAATCACGTCTCTTAAAATGGAAATAAATATCCAAAGAGATAAATTAACAAAAGAAAATTAATTTGATATCTATGATAACTCTATGAAAAATCAACATTAAAGCTTAACAAACAAATAAACAAAAAAAAAATTATATGCCAAAAAATTGTGTCTCTTAAAATGAAAATAAATATCAAAAGAGCTAATCGAATAGGCTATTATGAGGCAAACCTAAAGGCCAACGTAGTCTACAAGATTAAAAATTTCTTGGTCATTAACAAAAAATGGAAAAGAAGATGTTGAAAGATACGAATAATCATATATTAAAAAAAATGTTTTTTTAGTTTTCTAAAATGTCAAACAATTTTTCTTCTATTCTTCTTCTTTTATTCTTATTTCTATACACATTGTATATAGCCCAAACATGTTAGTATTTTTGATAAATTAGTTTTCTAATTAGATAAAAATAAATTGATTTATTAATATTTTACTTAACAAAATCTATAATTTTATAAATAAATACAACTAGGAGAAAACATCACATCATATTTTAATACATTTTTATAAAAACAAAATTTATGTTAGCCCATTATGTTTTAGATAATTTTAACATTACTAACCAAAAAAAAATTACACTCAATTATTAATACTGCGGGTGAAAAACCTAGTCATTCTTAAAAGTTAAACCAAAATTGCATTTGTTAGTTAAAATAGAAAACTTCCCAAACAAAAATCGTGCATTTGGTAACATAAATATTTTTACAGTAATAGAATAAAAAACACAAATTACGAAATTTTGGAAATTTTTGTAAGTATTATGAAATTTTCGCAAGTTTTTGGATAATTTTATAAGTTTATATTATAATATTGTTCATCCGCCTCACTGGATTTTTCATTTTCCTATTACATCTAACCACAAAATTAGAAATATTAACCCTAATCTCAACATTCTAAACCTTAACATCCACAAACACTGAGTCGCTTCATCAAGATGAAAGTTTTATGATTGTATCAAGCATTGCCGTCGTCATCATCCATCATGGCTCAACCCCTAGACGATGGGTCATTAATAGTCAATTTTGTGGTAGAAACCTTCGGTCTGATTCGGTTTATTGGTGATAGGTTTGGTATGATCTGTTAGGTCAGTTCAATGTAATACATTAGACAAAATGTCTCGATGCCGGTCTAATTTGTGTTAGATCCTCTGGTTTAGTTCGATTTGCTAGTGAATTCATCGGTTTAGTATGAGATTCTTCTGACGGATTCGGTTAAAGATTAAAGTAGTCATGTTACTTACTTGCGACCAACGTCACTTAAACTTTGCCCGCATTTATCGAATATAATCTGTTAGAGCAGAGACTTGTAATTCTTTATGTTTTATATATTGACTTATTATTTTATTTGCCTGACCTAATTGTAATTTGTGGAAATCCCTCGGTCAAGTGGTTGAATAATGGTTCATTAATATTTCTATACCGGTATATAGAGTTCGATTCATGGAGAATGCAAATTAAATGATGAAAATTTACATAAGATTTCCACCGCGGTGCAAGTAGAGAGTCATTCGTCATGGTCCATCGTGTCAAGAGTAATGTTGTTCATCACGAGTATGGCGCAAGTAGAACCGTCTATCATGAATCATTGGAGATGTGTAGAATTGTCCGTTATAGAATCGTCCATATAATTGTTATCATGATTTGTAATAAATAATATTTCAGACGAAAAAAAAACCTAATTGTGATTTATACTAATTTTTTTATTAGCAATCCAAGTAAATGATTATATCGAGAGTGATAAAGATTACATTGGAACTCCAAAGGATACGATAATAATAAAAAAAAAGGTGGGGAAGTCTTTTAGCATTATTACTTGTCAATTACGTTCCGCCTCCTTGGCCCGCACCAGCTGTTTAAGATCGCCCGGCGTATCGACAATTGGCTAATCATGTGATTAGGATATAATCAAAATTCAAAAAGCCTTTGGCTCTATCTAAAATCACCATTTCATGTTTACAATTTATCCACTTATTATGAACCGACGTCTTGTACTATATGTTATCAGTTGGGTGGTCAATATAATTTGATCGATCAGATTATTATTATTCTAACATATCTTATTTTATTATAGAGTTTTAAAATTGATTATACATCATTTGGATTTATTCCGGTTTGGTTAGGTTGGTGATGAACATGAAAACTAATTTCTAATCTAATGTTATTTAATGAAATGAAATGAAATAAACATAAACTGAATGAGCAATTTAATTTTTTTTCTTAAAGAACTTACCAACCATTGAGTAGGGGCATTTTATCTGGTTTTTGTCCGGGTTTGTTTTTTATTTATTTATAAATATTTGTTTTGGATGGATTCAACTTTTAATCAAACATACATTTGATTTTTAGCTTATATTTGGTGTCGATGTATTTGTTATAAAATAATTAAAACCACTATCGTCAAATTTAAATTCAGTTCAGTTTTGTTATCATGTATCTTTGGTTCGATTTGGATCAAACCGAGTTATCCAATTTGAACACGGATACTTTTCAAACATATCTTGTTTGACAAATCATAATTACATTTGTTTTATTCGCCAATTAATATCTCATAACAGATATACAGTATAGTATTTCTAACACATATTTAACAATTACAGGCTCATCGGCATTTGTTTTTTGTTTCTAATAATAATTATGATCTTATTTCTTGCGAGATTGGCTCAATTGTTTTGTGACTAACCTAACCGGACTAAACTGCACTGAATCGCGACCGGCGGTTAAGTAGTGGCATGTCACCGTAATAATTAAAAAGAACAAGGGTAAATTCCCAGTTGGCTAGCCAACCACATGCTTTCGTTTATCTTCTTCAAATGTTGAGAGAGTCTTTTACTAGTCGCCTTTACTCTTCTCTCTTTCTACAGACTACTAAACACAAATTAAGCGGCACTCTAAATACCTTGTTTTCTCTCTCTAAACACATCACACACACTCTCTACGGTTCTCTCTCCCTCTCTCTTCCTCCTTGATCGATTTGGTTTGGTGTGTTTCCTGTAGTTGTATAAATCTGATTGGAGATTAGGCAGATCTGAACGGAGGAGAGCCAGATCGGAATCGAAACGGTGGTTGGTGATGGAGGAGGCGCTGGAAATGGCGCGAGCCAAGGACACGAAGGAGCGCATGGCGGCGGTGGAGCGGCTGCACCAACTTCTGGAAGCTTCTAGAAAGAGCCTGAGCCCGGCGGAAGTGACGTCACTGGTTGATTGTTGTTTGGATCTCCTCAAGGACAGCAATTTCAGAGTCTCTCAGGGTGCGCTTCAGGCGCTTGCTTCCGCCGCCGTGCTCGCCGGTGAACATCTGAAGCTCCATTTGAACGCGCTTGTGCCTGCCGTCGTGGAGCGGCTTGGAGACAGCAAACAACCGGTCAGGGATGCGGCGAGACGTTTGTTGACAACTCTCATGGAGGTGAGACCACGAAATGTTGAAGTTTGTTGAGGCTTTTTGCATCGGCTTCTGTTTGCCCACAAGTGACAGTTTCTTTTTGTTCTAGGTTTCATCTCCGACGATTGTAGTTGAAAGAGCGGGTTCGTATGCTTGGATGCATAAGAGTTGGAGAGTGCGGGAAGAGTTTGCGCGTACTGTCACATCAGCAATTGGTCTTTTTGCATCCACGGAACTTCCTCTCCAGCGTGTTATACTTGCTCCGGTATCTCTCCCTTCGACGCCATTTGGCTAAGAGTGAACACTGTTTTTAAGGCATGTTTGATTGATCTCGCGCTATTTTCTTCTTCTTATTTATCAGATACTTCAGATGTTAAATGACCCAAATCAAGCAGTTAGGGAAGCTGCAATTCTGTGCATTGAGGTAAGTTTAACTCGTTTTCAACTACTCAAGTGATTTCTTGTTTACAGCTCTACTGTTAAAAACTTTCTATTAGCTTCTAATAGTGAAGGCTGACTCTCAAACCTGGTTATGCACCTCAATTCCAGTATTATGAACCCAATCTAATTTGAGTTGGGAATTTCACTTTCTACCGCGGAGCTCTATTTTGTGTTTGCTTATATCACAATTCTCTTTTCTTTCAGGAGATGTACATGCAGGGTGGGTCTCAATTTCGGGAAGAGCTTCAGCGCCACCATCTTCCATCATATATGGTAAATCTCAGGTTTTAATATTAATCCATGTGCTGTGCGAGAATGTATAATGTATATCAGTAATTTCAAACTGCATCATAACTTTGATAAAGAATAGTAGAATCGCAGTCTCGGGGCGCCCTTTGCTTGAACTCGTTTTCTGGTTTTGGATCAGGTCAAGGATATTAATGCTAGACTGGAACGTATTGAGCCACAACCGCGTTCTACAGACGGTCGTAGTGGTCACCATGTTGCTAATGAGGTTAAGGCATCAAGTGTCAATCCCAAGAAAAGCAGTCCCAGGGCAAAGACTTCCACCAGAGAGAACTCTTTATTTGGAGGTTATGATCCATCTCCCAAGGATTAAAGTCTAAAAATAGGTTTTGTAATATTTCCTTCTCAGCTGATTGGTTTTGTATCTGTGCATTTCAGGAGATGCCGACATCACCGAAAAACCCATCGAGCCAATCAAAGTGTACTCAGAGAAGGAGCTGATACGAGAATTTGAGAAAGTTGCTTCAACACTTGTCCCAGAGAAAGACTGGTCAATGCGTATTTCAGCTATGCGGAGGGTTGAAGGACTTGTTGCAGGAGGTACTTAATCAATTTTTTTTTGTCTCTCTTTTCTTACAAAGTGTCATTTGCTTTGATTGCTAATTTGCTATCCATGATAGTTTCTGCAAGTCAGTGGAGGAATTTTCTTGTATCCCATCTCATGAAATCTTTCTCTGTTGAAGGTGCGACTGATTACTCCTGTTTTCGAGGNAGATGCCGACATCACCGAAAAACCCATCGAGCCAATCAAAGTGTACTCAGAGAAGGAGCTGATACGAGAATTTGAGAAAGTTGCTTCAACACTTGTCCCAGAGAAAGACTGGTCAATGCGTATTTCAGCTATGCGGAGGGTTGAAGGACTTGTTGCAGGAGGTACTTAATCAATTTTTTTTTTGTCTCTCTTTTCTTACAAAGTGTCATTTGCTTTGATTGCTAATTTGCTATCCATGATATTTTCTGCAAGTCAGTGGAGGAATTTTCTTGTATCCCATCTCATGAAATCTTTCTCTGTTGAAGGTGCGACTGATTACTCCTGTTTTCGAGGTCTTCTGAAGCAACTTGTTGGTCCCTTAAGTACACAATTATCTGATCGGAGGTCTACCATTGTTAAGCAGGTTAGCTAAATTGTCGATTTATACTTTTATTATTAGGATTTAGACTGCCTTATGATTCTTCTATGCCCAGCAATGGAGACAAATTGATGAGTTGGCATGTCGTGAGGAATGCCATTTTCATTGAGTACGTAGATTATGGGAATTCATCGTTTTCCTGTGCCAACTCCCTCCATCTTAGTAAAAGTTATATTAATTTTAGCAGAATAACACATTTTGTTAATGGGTACAGTTCCATTAGGGGGTGAACGGTATATTAGATGAACATGAATGCAACCTTATCTTATGTAGTTTTGTATTCTACCATTGCCTTTCCTTCATATGCTGTTTCTCGTGTACATAGGCTTGCCATCTCTTGTGTCTCTTATCAAAAGAGCTACTGGGAGATTTTGAAGCATGCGCTGAGATCTTTATTCCAGTAAGCTTAAACTCCTGTCATTTACGGTTATGACATTCAATGCATATACATTCTTGTTAAAATTATTATATGGTAATCAGGTGCTTTTCAAGCTGGTTGTCATCACTGTGCTTGTAATTGCAGAATCTGCTGATAACTGCATAAAAACGGTAAAATATTAGCTTTTCTGATTTTGGCTTCTAGAAGGTTGCCTGCTTGTCTAAGCTTTGCGCTTACACAGATGCTTTCTTGCTATTCCAGATGCTGCGTAACTGCAAAGCTGCCCGTGTACTTCCTCGCATAGCTGAATCAGCAAAACATGACCGTAATGCAATTTTGCGGGCAAGGTATACTGGAGCCTTCGTATCAACCATAAGATTTTTGATTTTATGGAGGTTGATCCCAGTTTTTTATATAGGTGTTGTGAATATGCACTATTAACACTCGAACATTGGCCTGATGCTCCAGAAATTCAGCGGTCAGTTGATTTATACGAAGATCTGATTAGATGCTGTGTTGCAGATGCTATGAGTGAGGTAGGTTTGTGATACCATTTTCCATATTACTAGATGTTATGTTGCAGATGCTATGAGTGAAGTAGGTTTTTGGTTCCTTATTTCATCTCTGTGGGAAGCAGTGATTAGGGTTCAATGCAACTTCTAATGGGATCTATGTTTGCATTAGTAGTATCAAATGATTGGTATTTCTTGTATTGCCCATCTATTTATTCTCGCATGTATCATTGGAAGCTGTTAATATATTGAATAACAGGTACGGGCAACTGCTAGAATGTGCTACAGAATGTTTGCAAAAACCTGGCCGGATCGTTCTCGTCGTTTGTTTTCCTCTTTTGACCCTGTAATTCAAAGGGTAAGGCTTCTCAACTCTCTATATTCTGCTTATCAGCTTTGATGAGGCTTAATAACACATTCCATCTGTTCTCAGCTAATAAATGAAGAAGAAGGTGGAATTCATAGGAGACACGCCTCACCATCTGTCCGTGAGAGACACTCACAGCCTTCATTTTCTCAGACGTCTGCTCCATCTAATTTACCTGGCTATGGAACATCAGCCATAGTCGCTATGGATAGAAGTTCAAATATATCCTCGGGAGGATCTCTTTCTTCTGGGCTACTCCTATCCCAATCAAAGGATCTCAATAAAGGTTCTGAACGTAGTCTGGAAAGTGTGTTACAATCAAGCAAGCAAAAGGTCAGTGCAATTGAAAGTATGCTCCGAGGACTGCATGTATCCGATAGACAGAATCCTGCAGCCCTTCGTTCGAGTAGTTTGGATCTAGGTATTGAGCTTCTTTCCTTGTGAGAGTATATTTTGTTTTCGTAACGTTCCCTGACATGAGCTAAAACATCCTTGCACAGCTAAATTGTCTTTTGTCTCCCCTAGTGCAGGAGTTGACCCTCCATCGTCTCGTGATCCTCCTTTCCATGCTTCTGTTCCAGCATCCAATAGTCTCGCAAGTAGCACAACTGCTGAATCAATGCCTAGTATCAACAGAGGCAGTAATCGCAGTGGTGGCCTTGGTTTGTCAGATATCATCACCCAAATTCAAGCTTCAAAAGACTCAGGAAGGCAATCATACCGTGGCAATCTGTTGTCCGAGTCTCATCCTAGCTTTTCATCCTTGACAGCTAAACGGGTCTCAGAGAGAAATGAGAGAAGTTCTCTTGAGGAAAACAATGATGCCAGGGAGGCAAGGCGGTTTATGGCGGGTCATTTTGACAGACAGCAGATGGATACCGCTTATAGAGATTTGACATTCAGGGATTCAAACGCTAGCCATGTTCCCAATTTCCAGAGGCCACTTTTGAGGAAAAATGTTGGAGGAAGAATGTCGGCAGGCAGGAGGAGGAGTTTTGATGATAGCCAACTGCAAGTTGGTGACATGTCAAACTATGTTGATGGTCCAGCTTCTCTGAACGAGGCCCTTAACGATGGACTGAATTCAAGTTCTGATTGGTGTGCCAGAGTTGCAGCTTTTAATTTTCTCCAAACTTTGCTGCAACAAGGCCCAAAAGGTGCTCAAGAAGTAATCCAAAATTTTGAGAAAGTAATGAAACTATTTCTCCGGCACTTGGATGATCCTCACCACAAGGTTGCACAAGCAGCACTGTCGACACTCGCAGATCTTATACCATCTTGCCGAAAGCCTTTTGAGAGCTACATGGAAAGAGTCTTACCCCATGTGTTTTCAAGGCTAATCGATCCTAAAGAGGTAGTTAGACAACCTTGCTCGTCAACCTTGGAAATTGTCAGCAAAACCTACAGTGTAGATTCCCTTTTACCTGCATTGCTGCGTTCACTGGATGAGCAGAGATCACCAAAGGCTAAATTAGCTGTGATCGAATTTGCCATCAACTCCTTCAACAGGTATGCTGGTAACCCTGAAATTTCGGGTAATAGTGGCATCCTAAAGTTGTGGCTGGCAAAGTTGACACCATTAACCCGCGACAAAAATACCAAGTTAAAAGAGGCTTCCATTACTTGTATCATATCTGTGTACAATCATTATGATTCTGCGGGACTTCTAAATTACATTCTTAGTTTGTCGGTGGAGGAGCAAAACTCCTTGAGAAGAGCCCTCAAACAGTATACTCCCCGCATCGAGGTGGACCTATTAAATTATATGCAGAGTAAGAAGGAGAAACAGAGAATAAAGTCCTATGACCCGTCTGATGCCATTGGGACATCATCTGAAGAAGGATATGCCGGTGCTTCCAAGAAGAATATATTCCTTGGCAGGTATTCTGGGGGTTCTGTTGATAGTGATAGTGGTAGGAAGTGGAGTTCTTCTCAGGAGCCGACAATGATCACTGGTGGTGTTGGTCAAAGTGTTGCCAGTGGAACTCAGGAAAAGCTGTATCACAACTTCAGAAGTGGTATTAGTTCTGCTAGTGATGTGTTGAACCAAAAGGATTCCGATTACACATTTACTTCAGCTGGTCAGAATTTGATATCAAGAAGTAGCCCTAATGGAAGCTCAGACAACGTTGAAAACTTGGATGGATTATCTCCACCACATTTGGAGAAAAATGGTCTGAATATGACAAACGCTGATTCCTTGGAAGAAAGACATGAAAATGAGGTCTCCTGCGAATTAGATTTGAGTCACTACATGCTCTCATCTATTAAGGTTAACCCAACACCGGAATCTGGACCTAGCATTCCTCAGATTCTACATATGGTAATTAACGATTGTCACATCTGCTAAAGTCGTTTTCTTTTTCTCTCTGGTATTTAAAAACACGTCTGATGATTGCCCTTTCACAGATCAACGGGAGTGATGGAAGCCCTTCTTCGAGCAAGAAATCTGGACTCCAGCAATTAGTTGAAGCCTCTGTAGCTAACGAGGAATCAGTTTGGACCAAGGTATACCTAATGAACCCTAGTTCCACTAGTCGGAGTAATTGGTCCTGACATTTATAACTTATAGATTACAATTCTACTGAAAAAAAAATGTAGTTACCGGATATGTCTTGATTTACTCCATGAAATTTACAAGGCTAAACTAGATTAAGTAAGACAAGAAAAATGTGTTTTGGTAAACTTAGTTGGTGGGTTGCATGTTTTATATGGGTTTTAACTTAGGACTAGAAACTTAACAAGCCAAACCATGGAATTGTTTGGCATGTGGTAGCAGCTGTATTCACTGTTTTTGGTTTCTGTGTTTTGTTCTTTTGAGTCAGAAGGCGTCTACTGTTCATACTGACTTTACCATATCCATTTGCTTATCAATCCTAACGGATATTCTCCTTTTTTTATTTTTTTTTTATTCCCAGTACTTCAATCAAATATTGACGGTTGTTCTTGAAGTGTTCGATGACGAAGATTTTTCAGTCAGAGAAGTTGCTCTTTTGCTGATTTCTGAAATGCTAAAGAGCCAGGTTTGTTACTTACCTAGCCTCATTAATTAATGGTCTCTAACACGTTAATGGTGTTATATTTCCAGCTCTGTGAAATTACGAATACCTTTTCTGACTTGTATATATATCTCACTGATAATTTCAGAAAGATGCCATGGAAGATTCGGTTGAGATAGTGATTGAGAAGCTGCTTCATGTCTTGAAGGACTCTGTTCCAAAAGTAACAGATTGCATGCTCAAACCTTATTCTAGTGCATTTACCCCATTCTTATAATTATGACTCCTGATCTCGTATATGATAATATCCTTTCAGGTTTCCAGTGAAGCTGAGCAATGCTTGACAACGGTTTTGTACCAATACGATCCTTTCAGATGCTTAAGTGTATGTAGTTAGAGTTCCCCTCTTCTCATGGCCTCATTATTGTTTTATATATGCTTCATTTGATTGCTAGTTGATTTAATCTAAGAGTGATGTCTTTGTTTCAGGTTATTGTCCCATTATTGGTAACAGAGGATGAGAAAACTCTTGTCGCTTGCATCAATTGTTTAACTAAGGTAAAATTTCTTTGTTTTACAGTTGCGTATAGATACATCAGATCTCACTGAAACAGACACATTGCTTCTTGTGTACAGCTTGTGGGTAGGCTCTCGCAAGAGGAATTAATGGATCAATTGTCTTCTTTTTTGCCTGCGGTTTTTGAAGCATTTGGGAGCCAAAGCGCAGATGTCCGCAAGGTAAAAAAAATCGAGAGACTTAAAAGTGTTTTTTGAAGCCCTGAGATTTTATGAAATCGGATAGAGGTTAATATGTCACTCTGAGCTCTTATGGGATTTTGTGTTTGCTGCAGACAGTGGTGTTCTGTCTGGTAGACATATATATAATGCTTGGGAAAGCATTCTTGCCGTATTTGGAAGGTCTAAACAGCACACAGGTTCGCCTAGTGACCATCTACGCAAACAGGATCTCACAGGCTAGAACAGGTGCCCCTATCGACACAAACACGTAACGAGCCACTGGTGCTCATGGTTCATTGGTTCTCTCTTCTGTCTTGGGGTTAATATTCATTATTGTTCATTTTGTATATGGGGGTGTCTTGTCTTGTGTTTTTTTGTTGATATTTTTGGTGTAATTTTGCAAGTTGGGGTTTTTCTTTTATTCATTTTGTTACAATGTGTGATCTATATTTTGCTTTGTTTTTGGGAAACGTGTTATTTCTTTCCTCTCGTAGGACCAACAAAAAAATTGTAGTATCTTCTAAAAATTTAATAACTTAACTTCTGATGATTAATTACCTTTATTACTATCAGTGAATATGACATGTGGAAGACCGGATTATGAATTTGTGCTAATGATTGACTAGATATTGACACGTGTTAAAATAATCTTAAATTAGTAACTGATGCTATTAAAAAAGGAAATAAAAAAAATTGCGATATGTAAGTTATGTAATCAAATAAAAAAACTAAAGGAAAGAGTTGACAAAAAAAGAAAACAAAATATTTCTTGTAACATCGAATTAAAACTAAAATATGCATCATAATCAATATGTGATTTAAAATATTTCTTACTCATTGATTATTAACTCCATGTAATGTCAGGACAAGCTATGGATATGAAATGGTGGTGTCATTACAATTGTGGGAAACATCTAGTGTCCAAAACTGCGCCATGTAATAAAAGTAATGGTGGCTGAATGTTTCAAAGAAAAAAAAAACATTTGGAAATGTTTGAAAGTCTAAAAAGACAGGAAACATAGTTTGCTGAGTATATATGCTCTTTCACTAAAAATATGTAAGCTATCCTTTATTCCTCTTGTCACCGTGTGCGATGATGCGATGGTGGAATCGTCAATACATCTGTGCAAAAGTATAGACTTCATCGGAAGTGTCATCTATAGATTCAAATTCAGATTTGGAAGGGGGTTGATATTTAGTACAAATCAGACTAAAATGCCATCAACGAAAACACAACGTCATGGAATGTTGATTTCGATGAGAACGGGAGAGTATTTCACAAGGCGGTTTCAGATACAATATAATTGGTATCAGAATCTATAAAAAAAAAAAAGGCAAATATAGATCACACACTCTATTTGTTGTTTGTGTTTAGTTTTAATTTAGGTAATTTTTTTTTTCGTAATTGAACCCCAAAACCTTTTTTTTTTAAAAGACATTTGGTAACTACAAATACCAAACGCAAACAAATTATTAACTTTTGTTTGCGTTTGATTTTTTTTTGCAGAATTATTTTCTCAAAGAATGAAAATACTAGAAAACTAGGTGCGTAAAGAAGTATCTAAATAAAAATCCTAAACTTTTAAAAATTCCAAATAAATGACAGTTATAAGTTATAAAAGAAATACAAAGTAAAACAACGTGGTAAAGATTAATACAGCAACGAATACCAAAAAAAAACTAAACTAACTAAATATATGGAATCACAAAATGTCTAAATTAAACCAAACAAACGTACGAACGAAAAGATCTTTTGAAAGATGTTTGAAAGATGTCTTGTAAACAACGTTCATTGTCTTCCGTTGTGGCCCCCCTTTTGATCGGTTATCAATATCCAAAATCTCTTCCTCGACGTAACCCTAGATACAACAACATAAAATTGACCATGCGGAAAGATTGATCTAGGTAAGAACAAACCAACTTTTTGCAAAGTTTGATCGAGGCTGGAACAGGTGAACCACCAGCATACACGGACCTTGTGCGCAAGACACACACACGCAAAGATGGGACATTCATCGACAAACGCGCGGAGTCTATTGTAGCTGATGTTGGGTTAGCTGCTACACAAATGTTAGCTTCTGATGGATCTCCTAATAGCCAAACAGCATCATCTGCTGCTGTTCCTTCTCGCCTCCAACTAAACTAAGTATATCTCAAGGTAAATTATGTAATATAATTAAATTAGAAAGATCCCTGATTTACATTGTTGCTTTGAGTAAAATATATACTGATTTCAACCTGTCTACTTTCTTGTGGTATTAGTTTCACATACTAATATATTTTGTTATTGTTCATTGGTTTGTTACTGCATCTTATCCTTGTTAATTTTAAGTTATAGGATGGACTATTAATTTAGGCTTCTTTCATCTATTTGAGTGTGCAAATTTGAGGTCTGAATGTTAGGAGATTGTTGTGCCAATAGAATACGTGCATGTCTGTTATTTTCCTAACTTCTTTGATTTCGGTAGTTAAACTTCTTAACAATACGTGCAAATCTGTTTTTTGCTAACTTCTTTGTTTTGCTTTTCCTTTGTATACATAATCTGTTATTTGTAATTTTGAATTGTTTTGCTAGTTAAGACATGGAATTATTTTGGATTGATTTTTTTGTGAATCTTTTCATGTCTGAGCAGGTTGTTCCTCCTAAAAAGGGTCGTATTTATGGGCTCGGCAGCATTCAATATCAAGAGGTTGAGCGAACTGAGACTGTCCATGCTTCTCTCTCCCGCAACCTTGACATGGATATGAGGGTCACCAATGTGGAGGGTAGCTTACAATCTGTCAAGGATACTGTCAACACTGTCAATGAAACAGTCAACACTGTCAAGGAAGTGGTTGACACAAAAATGGCAGCAATGCTAGCTGCGCAAAACGTGAATCTACGGAGTCTCGGTTTTGACCCCGAAACACTTCAACCAATCAGACCAGTTCCCGTCCGAGCCACTACTCCAACTACTGCCCCGTCTACTTTCGAGAGGCCAAGTACTGTCCCGTCTACTTCCAAGAGGCGACCAGGTACTGCCCCCAATCTTGAGGAGTGGTGCCAATCACTGGATGGCTATTGCGATTAGGATGAATCTATCATGGTTCAAGTATGCATTTTGGAATGTTTGTATTTGTTCTTATGTGACAACGGATGTATTATGTTTGATGGATATTATGTACTCTATAGGTGTATTCGATGTTATATGAAAACTTAATATCTATTTCTTTTGGTTGAATATATAAATCTTGTGGCTATACAAATTTAAATTTCATATTATTCAAAACAAAAAAAAAACAGGATTTTAGTTTTTCAGATTTTCTCGACAAAGCCACATAATTATGTCGTGGCAAACTAGCAAAATTAGCCATGGAATGGTCACTTCTTAGGCCGTGGCAAAGTTTGATACGGAATGTTACGCATCTGTCCGTGACAAAATTAGCCACGGAATTGCCACATTTTGGTCTGTGGCTAACTAACCACGGATAAGCCATGCCTATAATCGTAGCTAACTAGTCACGACCTATACCGTAACTATCCGTAGCTTATTAGCCACGGAAAATGCCGTGACATTCCGTAGCTATTTTTGCCACGAACAACTACAGATTCTAATTACCTACGAAGTTATAGCTACGGATTTCTTCCCTAGCTTTCCGTGGCTACGGAAAATGGACAATAGCTAGGAAATAATCCGTAGCTATACAACTTTTTTTAGTAGTAGAATCTTTTAAGTTAAAGTTAGACTCGTATGCATTTTCACATTTAAAAAAAGGAAATTAATTAGTTAAATAACATTTTCTTTCAAAAAAAAAAGATGAGAATAATAAAAGGAATAAATTTTGGATTATAACAAAAAAAGGAAAATATACCAAATAAAAAATGAATTTAAGAATTAAGGATATATTTGATCAAATCGTGAATTCGAATAGAAAATATAAGCATACCAAATATCCATAAACTAAATAATATAGTAGAAAAATGGATCGTAATTCAAATTAAACACTCTTAAATCAGATTTTTAACCATAAAATAATAATTTATTTGATGATTTTTTAACTTTGCGCAAACGCGGGGCAGTCACCTAGTTTTTAAAATAATAAAAATAGATGATTTGACATTCTAACTAATTAAACTCGGCAATTTTTAACTGATAACAATTTTTTTAAACACCTAGAGTTCTTGCTCTTGCTCTCCATTTCGTTGCCTTTTCTTATATTATGGCATCCCTTTTAATAAATAAACTTTTCCTTACCCTAGTCCATGTATGATTTGGATTCAAATATTTTATTCCTCATAGGATAAATTAAGCTGTGTCCGAATATTACGAATATGATAAGGTCATATTGAAATTTATGATATGATAAGATCTTGTTGAGATTTATGATATGATAAGGTTATATTCGAAATCTAGGCATGGTCAAAAATTTGTATATACTATTTTTAGAATATTTATTTTTCCCTTATATATAGGGTCTATTTATATTGGATTTTATCCAATATAACGTTAAAAGTAAAATTATACCCAACAATTGATATTTCAAAAGAATTTTGTATATGTTTGTGACATTTTTTTAAAGAAATTTCATATTAGAATGATTTTCGAAATAATAGGCTTCCAGCTCAAAATTAATTGGTAAGAAGTAGAAAGACCTAAATTTTATCTATATACCACTCCATAAATCTCTCCACTTGTGATGTATGACAATTACAATATTCTAACACATCCCCTCATGCTTAGGGTTTAGAAAACTAAAACGTGAAATTTATGGAACTAGATATTGAGAAATTAGAAGTTGATTCTGATATCATTTTAGAAATGATGGACTTCTAAATCAAAATTAATTAGAAGTTGGAGAAAACCGTAAAGCTTATATACTATACCAAAAAATTTCGACTTTCAATGTTGGACAATTACAACAATCTTGTAGTTGCCGAATGCCTCATACCCAAATGGTATCTCATACAAAGTGGTGTTTGAGTTATTTTGTAAAAAATCAATTCACCATAGAAAAGTATTCAATGGCGAATAAGATTATTACAATATATTAGGTTATTAAAGTTACGGTCACTTTCGTGACTCAAGATTTTTAATCTTTTTCATTTTCTGTATAAACTACTAAAATCACTATATTATTTGGGATTGATTTATTTATTTATTAGTTTACGTGTTCCGGTATGTTTTTATATCTCAACAACTATACAAATATCCTATTTTAAAATTATAAAAATAGATGATTCGATATATAATTTTAACTCATTAAACTTGGTAATTTTTTAACTGATAACAATATATATATATATATATATATATTTTAAACACTTAGATTAAAGGATTAGACAAATTGGTTCTTAGAGAACGTTTGTCTCGTGGCGTAATAGGAAGCGACTGATATTTTGGACCCGTAGAGTTTCGGGCTTGTGGCCCAAGGATTCATATACTGGGCTTAAGTATATTTTAAACATAGATTGGGCCTAACATTATCGGTAATGTTCGCATTGCAAATAATATTTTTGTAACCCAATTACTGTTTATAAAATCAAGCATCGTCTTCTTCGTTTCCACAGTAAGAGAGAGCGAGAAAGAGAACAAGAGAGAGAGAGAAGGTTTTTTTATTTCGATTTAGTTCCAATAAGTCTATTAGATTCAACTTCCTCCAAGATCCTGGGAGCATTTTAATTCGGTTATCAAGAAAACACTCTGTTTCTTCTCTTTTCTCTGCAATTTCAACGACTTTGACGAAGACGAATTGAGAGCGACGACGAGGATCCTTGCATTTCTAACCGAAGTCAGATCATCCACCACAAAACCTTAGCAGAGACCTACAACGTTCGTCTAATTCTTCTCTTGTTCTACGGTTCTTGTTTTCTTGAATTGAAAGTCGACGAAGTGAGAAGCGATTTCGTTACAGCAAAGAATCATAAAGAGGCAGATAATAATCTAACAGAATTCATTCATCCACCACGGTCCCTAACCAGAAACCTCCAAGGTTCGTCTAATTCTTATCTTGTTTTACGATTTTGGTTTTCTTGCACTGCAAGTCTCTGAAGTGAGAAGTGTTTTCCTACCAGATAATAATCGACGAGAGGATAATTCAATACGAAAATCTGCATTTTGAATCTTTCTTACTCTGCATTCCACAGGTTTAGTTGCATTCCTCCCTCTTTCGACAGCCTTAAATTTCTAACCCAAGTCAATCATCCACCACAAACCCTAACAGCAACCTCCAAGGTATAGGTTCGTCTAATTCCTCTCTTTTTTACGGTTTTGGTTTTCTTGCACTAAAAGTCACTGAATGAATAGCGTTTACTTGGCATATAATAATCCGTAGGATACTCTGCGATTACCACGTTGGATTTCTAGATTGTCTCTTTCATTTCTCCCTCTTTCCGGAACGTTACAATCATGGAACGCAGAAGCATAACTATCACAAACGATGACATTGTCCGAGTAGTGTCATCATATTCTTGGTTGAGTGGTCAAGCCATTTATATTGTGTCTGGAACTGGGTACATTTCCGACGCCTTGCTGTTGCCGTTCACATCCCAGGAACAATCGAGATACCAAGTAAAATGAGTTTTTTTAATCATTCAATATAAAGTTTGACAACAAAGAAAAAAATCTCTAAATTTGTTACTTACTCATAAAAACAGGGTTATCGACGGATTGAAAGAATCATTGGTCACTTCGAGCCTACAAATCCAAACGGACGAAATGAGAATGGCCGTATCCATATCACACTTGCTAGTGTTCACCGAGCGGTAGCGACTGCTAGAGCCTCACGTCTTTTTACTCCCAACGCTGTGGTAAGAGTCACTTTCCCATCTCTTTGTAAGATTTTGGTTGCTTCCATGCACAGGTTTCTGATGCTATTTGTTGGAAAACTCAGTTGCAGATTATTGTGGAAAGGAGAATGCCACCTAGCTACACCACCTGTGGTAATAGGTAGAAGGAGGATACAAGTTTCTTATAAGATACTTGCATTAAAATCTCAAGCGAACAAGTGTATATATACTTAGACGACGACATTCTCAGAAACTTAGAAAACTACTTCCTACTTATATTATGATGATAGTACATCAGTGTTTGCACAGCCAAATTTTGTTTCAAGTTTTTGTAAGGAAAAAAAATACACACAAATGTATATATATGCCTTAAGGATTTTATAGATTGGGCATAAATTTGTCGGTGATATGTTTGTATTGCAACAATAATCCTTTTTTTTTTAAATTACAATTAATCCTTAAAAAAACAAATTATTCATATAAACCAAACTAATATTTAAAAATTAAACCAATGAAAAATCTTGTATTCTTCGAAACCCTAATCTATTGACCTATGGAAGAAACACTAACACATGTTCCAGAGGCAATATTGACGGAGATTCTAGCGAGGTTACCATTGAGAAGCATCTCGAGATTCAAATCTGTTTGCAAAACATGGAAATCTACACTTGAATCTGTGTTTTTCCGACGTCTCTTTGTGTCTCTGCACAAAAACTCATCTTCCTCTTGGTCTCTAATACGTGGAGAATTCATGGGTGAAGAACTCATAGGGTTTCATGGATGTGAGACATGGGATCTTCAAAAGTCTCCAGCTTCTTATATTCCACCTCCTTCTAAACCTTTGCCGGATCTTCAGGCCGGTAATTTCGCTTATTCAGCTTCTTCGAACGGATTGCTTTTAATGGAAGGAAGTGGCTATGGTTGTTATGTCGGTAATCCAGTATTACAACAATGGGTTGAAATCCCTTCTTGTCCATACGAATCTCATACGTTTGGTTTGGTGACGCGTGTGGACGAGGACGGCGTCGTTTTGAGCTTCAAAGTGGTTAGGTTAGAGCATGCATCGTTGACTTATTTGAGTGTGTGCATGTATTCGTCTGAGACAAGGATTTGGACTTCCAAGCGAGTTTACTGCCCTTGTCACATCGCCTACTCATCTCATATGAGTCTCAAAGGAACCCTTTATTTTTTTGTCCCAAACAGATTTTCTTGTACCGGAACCTGGAGTACTCACGGCTCATGATTTCTATTCTGAATCCGATCAATGTCGGGTTATACCTCTCCCGGATCATTCATATCACGACAAGCGGGACTTCAAAGAGCATTGACTACATGCGGAGGTTTTGTCGTGTATATCAAAACATTAGCTCAAAAGGTTGACGATATATTGAAGGTTTGGAGATTGACCAATGTTGGTTTAGGGGACGAATGCTGACAACTTTTGTGGGAAACCCGCCTCCCATTTATCCGGTCTGATATTGGTTATTATGCACCCATGGCAATGCATCCATTCGATAGCGATACTGTCTATATATGGATTCAACACAATCGTCATTTGGTATCATATAACTTGCGGACACAAAATTATAGAATCCTCAAAGATGCATCAAAACGGAATACTGATGATTGTTTTTTTAACCAGTCTACCTGTTAAGAGTATATGGATCAGATATGGGGATCAAGATCATTATGGATATTCGGAGCTGCTGTCTCCTTGTTCCAATTTGTGCTTCCACGGTGGATCGAATCCATACCTCGCCCTCCTCAAGTTGACATGATAGATATAACTTCACTACTTTCTTACATTTCTTCAGTGCACAGGGATAAAGGCAATCAATGATTTCATTATATGCTTTTTGTTTTGTTTTGTTTTGTTTTTTTTTCTCATCTCCAATTAATATAATTGGATATAAAGTTATCTGACTTTCTCATATCTCCAATGAATATGGTTATTTACATTCAAATAAATTTTTATAGAAACATATTACATTCATTGACACTTCTCTAGCTACACCAACACACTTTTTTGTTGATTAATATCTATCATACCCCTCAACTACATTTCCCTACCTATTTACCTTTGCAACTAAACTTAGCTCTATTTATTAGAAAATTTAAAACAAAAAATCTATAAAAATCTCTCTTCTTCTCTGTTGTCATCTCTTCTCCCTCCCTTTATATATCTCTCCTTGGACGGTCTTATTCTGATGTGTCCAATGATGAAAGATGAGAAGTTCGGTTTGGTAAGATCAGATGCTAGGCTAAGGAAGTTCAAGGAATTTAGATTTGAGTGATTATAATAATAAGACTGAAGACATCGTTGATAGGTATTATTTATCGGTAGTAAGCATCAATTTTTGTAGTGGCATGTGAAAATCTATCTCTGGTTTATCCTCAAGTAACTAACACTAATCACCCTCTGCTCTGTCAACTTAGGCCGCTGAGC
Organism: Eutrema heterophyllum; assembly: GCA_002933915.1. NCBI lineage: Eukaryota > Viridiplantae > Streptophyta > Magnoliopsida > Brassicales > Brassicaceae > Eutrema > Eutrema heterophyllum. The sequence goes on from PKMM01053011.1 coordinate 42,390, forward strand.
CAAGTTGATACCACAGTGAAGGAAGATCAGAATGAGAAGTGTCCCCACATGGATCTCTCTCTTTGTAGAGATCGGGGCTGAACACTTAAGATGTACCAACATCTTGGCAAACACATCTCCCAAGTTGATGTTATGCTCATGTGTGCCATCAAACCCAGGTAGAAGATGGCGAAATCCGTAGTACAACATCCACAACTCATCATCCCTGACGGACCCGGCTTAAGCTTTGAAGAACAATGTGTTTCTGGCAATCTTGGCCACAATCCGTACCACAAGGTTCCAAATCAGTGTGATCTTAGCATGGCGACTCGTGTAGTTGCCTGAAGCAATCAGATTCCAAAACTCAGAGGCATTGGGAAATCTGTCAAACTCGACTTGCTCACAATGGGGAAAGAGGTAGATATCGCATAAGTTCATAAGCGGTAGCTCCTGTGAGGAAGAACCCGAACAAACAGCTTTTGAAATACCCAGAGCTACAATCACCATGAGGCACATCATAATTCAGAGGGACATGAAAGCAAGGGATAAAGGGGTAGTTTCAAAGAAATGGGAGAAGAGAGACACAAAGTTCCTCAACAGGTTGAAAACAGTGGAGGTGCTCCCGTCCATGTTTCCAGACGAACGTCTGCTCGGTAACCTAGGCTTGCTCGAAGATGTCACATGCACTATGTTGGGCAACATGGGATTTGGAAAGATGCATCGGTTGCTGGAATACCCAGCATATCCTACTTTGGCAACAGAGCTACTCGCAACTTGTCGCCTCACACACAAAGATCCTAACGAGCCAAGGGCAAGTGATGGTGTCTTCACCTTCTTCCTCAACAAGAGATTCTACTCCTTGCCGCTTATGGACTTATGCGATATCTACCTCTTTCCCCATTGTCAAACAGAGGGGACGTTAGGAAACCTGTCAAACTCGACTTGTTCACAATGGGGAAAGAGGTAGATATCGCATAAGTCCATAAGCGGCAAGGAGTAGAATCTCTTGTTGAGGAAGAAGGTGAAGACACCATCACTTGCCCTTGGTTCGTTAGGATCTTTGTATGTGAGGCGACAAGTTGCGAGTAGCTCTGTTGCCAAAGTAGGATATGCTGGGTATTCTAGCAACCGATGCATCTTTCCAAATCCCATGTTGCCCAACATAGTGCATGTGACATCTTCGAGCAAGCCTAGGTTACCAAGCAGACGTTCGTCTGGAAACATGGACGGGAGCACCTCCACTGTTTTCAACCTGTTGAGGAACTATGTGTCTCTCTTCTCCCATTTCTTTGAAACTACCCCTTTATCCCTTGCTTTCATGTCCCTCTGAATTATGATGTGCTTCATGGTGATTGTAGCTCCGGGTATTTCAGGAGCTGTTTGTTCGGGTTCTTCCTCACAGGAGCTACCGCTTATGGACTTATGCGATATCTACCTCTTTTTCCATTGTGAGCAAGTTGAGTTTGACAGGTTTTCCAATGCCTCTGAGTTTTAGAATCTGATTGCTTCAGGCAACTACACGAGTCGCCAGGCTAAGATCACACTGATTTGGAACCCTGTGGTACGGATTGTGGCCAAGATTACCAGAAACATACTGTTCTTCAAAGCTTAAGCCGGGTTCGTCAGGGATGATGAGTTGTAGATGTTGTACTACGGAGTTCGCCATCTTCTACCTGGGTTTGATGGCACACATGAGCATAACGTCAACTTGGGAGATGTGTTTGCCAAGATGTTGGTACATCTTAAGTGTTCAGCCCCGAGCTCTACAAAGAGAGAGATCCATGTGGGGACACTTCTCATTCTGATCTTCCTTCACTGTGGTATCAACTTGGCTCAGCGGCCTAAATTGACAGAGCAGAGGGTGATGAGTGTCGGTTACTTGAAAAAATCTCATATCTTGAAGGACGAAGAGACTTACCATTTCCTGAGCCGGAATGGAGAACATCTGTATATCAAGCTGCCTAACAGAGGTATCACCTCGCTTCTCTCTCTTGATAGCCTGGAATTCACACCTAGATAGGAGTTTTTGGTAGGAAACCCACTAGATGGTTCATCATCTCGGCCCTCACGCAAGAGGCGTGTAGGGAGCTCACCACCCCACCTCCGAGATGATGATGGGATACACGAGGACCATCACCACCATTCCCCCCCCCCCACAGCCACGGGCGCACTACCAGCACTCCACACAACCCTTTGAGCTTATACCGGGCGATTCCAGCATGTACAACTTGCCAGAGGTACCACCACCCGAGTGCTCAGCAGACAAGGAAGACTGGCTCATCAACACTGGAAAGACAAACAACGCAATGCTTCATAGGATTTGGGAAGCAATTTCCAAGATACGCCCTTGCGTTTGCTTTTCCCGCCCTCAGACAACAGGCGACGAGGAGCAAAGAGCTCCATGATTTGATGAAGACGAAGCGGAGCATGCAAGAGCTCATGGGGACTTTGCAGCAGGAGCATATGGCTCCCATCCTTCCCCTCAATGATCACCAGTAACACGCCCTATTCCCTTGTTTATACCATTTTGAATTTGTTTGATTTCTTTTGTTTCTGTTTTGGCATCCTCTCTTAGATTTTCTTTCATACCGAGACGGTATGAAGTAAGTTTGGGGGAGGGTGTCCTTTGTCTACTAATCCTAGTTTGCCTATGTTGTGTCATTTTGCTGTTTCTTATTTGAGTCAGTTTGTTGTTTTATCGAGTCAAAAACATGTCTTTTATTGAGTCAAATTGTTGTCTGTTTGGGAACTATGAACTATTTGAGGGAATTGCACTATGCTGGATGTTGATCACCTTGGGACCATTAACATTCTTGTTATTGAACTCGGAAACGCATGAAAATCCATAGCATGATCAACCTACCAGAAAAAGGAACCATACTCTAAGGGAAGTTCAAAATTTTTTCTTTCGTTGGCTCACTCAAATGAACTTAATTTTTCCTGTCTAAGGGCTAGCGATGCATCGAAATGGAACCCATCTTCCCAACTCTGCGAGATAGTCAACCAGAAGATACGATCTCCCTCTCTCTTCCCTTCCAAAGCTTGAAAAGATGAGCTAAAAGAAGATGAAATTGTAAAAGGATCATCCAAAAGAAAAAAAAAAGAGAAGAAAGAAAAGAAAAGAGAGAAAAGAAATCTCTTGAGCTTAAATCGATAAAAGGGGAGGATCCAACAAAGAAAAAATAAAATGATACCCTAGAAAAGTAAGGAAGAGTTGGATCCTTCGAAGTGAGAAAAGAGGGAGGAAAGAGATCGGGGGAATGGATGTCTTGGTTCACAGAGGTCTGGGGAGAAAGCGGTTTTGAGTCCTTGATCATTAATCATTAGATGGGACAACACGCTTAACTATCTAAAGAGCCTATGATTAAAACTTCGAGTTTTCCTTGGGATTGTGGATTTGAAGTATGGTTTGGTTGTTAATTTATTTTTTATTCTCTTTTTGTTGTAGGGGGACATATACCCTAAAAACCTATTTTGTTAGACACTTTTTCATTCTACGTTTATGGTCGGATTTTAAAATATGATCAAAATACTGAAGACTGATTGTTCTGGGTTCGAGCTGAAGCAAGCAAATGAATGAAAATTCAATCAATCGATTGCACTATAGGTGATCGATTAAACGGACATCTGCAAAAATTCACTGCCTCAATTTTCATAAGCAAATGATCGAGATCAATTGCTTCTCCGATAAAAAAGGAAATTTTCCCTTTTGATGATATCTCTTATATCTTTTGGGAATATACCCTAGGTTCCAACATCTTCACACACCCTGTTTGGGTATCGAACAACTTACAAGACTCATATTAGGACAACGCCTTTCAATTTTCTATATGAGAATTCTTGTCATCTTTCGGTGGAACTACTTAATTATTTGAGATAACAGACTTCCAAAGTCTACCTAAACCATGTCTAAGTGAAGTGTTATGTGAAGCGATACACGCAGATAACTTTGGTAATTATCTACTCTTAATCTTATCTTCTTCTTTTATATATCTACCATGTTTGTTTTTTTTTCTCTGTTCTAAGACTCGCTATGTCCACAGATTTGTGTTTGAGACTTTTACATAAGGGTTGTGACCTGGTATTTTCTCAACACGAGCTTGGAAAGAGACCATTGCATTTGCTGGCTCGAAAGCGAGGTGCAATTTCCACTGAATATGGTCATACTCAGCGTAATATATTTTCAATGCAGCACAAGAGTTTGCGCCAAGATGGAGAAAAATGGATTAAAGACACCTCCTCATCCTGTATGGTTGTTGCAGCCTTGATCACAGCCGTCCTCTTTGCATTGATTTTTGCCGTCCCTGGAAGAACCGATGAGACTAGCAGATTTCCTCACTTTGCAACGAAGGCCTGGTTCCACGTGTTCACCATCNCCTTTTTGATGATATCTCTTATATCTTTTGGGAATATACCCTAGGTTCCAACATCTTCACACACCCTGTTTGGGTATCGAACAACTTACAAGACTCATATTAGGACAACGCCTTTCAATTTTCTATATGAGAAATCTTGTCATCTTTCGGTGGAACTACTTAATTATTTGAGATAACAGACTTCCAAAGTCTACCTAAACCATGTCTAAGTGAAGTGTTATGTGAAGCGATACACGCAGATAACTTTGGTAATTATCTACTCTTAATCTTATCTTCTTCTTTTATATATCTACCATGTTTGTTTTTTTTTCCTCTGTTCTAAGACTCGCTATGTCCACAGATTTGTGTTTGAGAGTTTTACATAAGGGTTGTGACCTGGTATTTTCTCAACACGAGCTTGGAAAGAGACCATTGCATTTGCTGGATCGAAAGCGAGGTGCAATTTCCACTGAATATGGTCATACTCAGCGTAATATATTTTTGCCAAAGTTAGGTTTAGAATATGATTCCGTGATTTGTATTGATGATTTACAAAGGTTATATAGTACAAGAGTAAGGACATAAGAGTAAACATATACAAGATTCACTAAGATATTAATCTAACGTAATACTCCCCCTCAAGATGGAGCGTGTAAGTCAATAACGCCCAACTTGGACCTTAGATAATGAAACTGATCACGACCAAGCGATTTAGTGAAGATATCAGCGGGTTGGTGATGAGTAGAAATGTAAGCAGTGGATAAAACTCCGGCTTGAATCTCATCGCGAATAAAATGACAGTCACCCTCGATGTGCTTCGTTCGTTTATGAAACACCGGATTCGCAGCGATATGAAAAGCAGCTTGACTGTCACAGTGAAGCTTCATCGGTTGGGAATGATCAACGCCAAGAAACTGGAGAACTTCTTTCACCCAAAGTAATTCCTTACAAGTCATGGCCATAGCGCGATACTCCGCTTCAGCAGAAGAAAGAGAGACTCGTGATTGTTTCTTTGTTTTCCAAGATAAAGGCGAATCCCCAAGTAAAACCATGTATCCCGTGAGAGAGCGTCGAGTAATCGGACACGAATTGTAATCGGAATCACAAAACGCATTGATCTGCAGAGATGAAGCAGACGATAGAACAATACCTTGACCAGGAGAAGACTTTAGATAACATACCAAACGAAGAACAGCTTCCCAATGATCAGCCAAAGGTGTTTGCATAAACTGCGCGAGAATGTTAACGGCATAGCTGATCTCAGGTTTGGTATGAGTAAGATAGACAAGGCGGCCAATGAGACGACGGTACCGATCCGGTGACGAGAAAGGCGGACTTTTAGAAACAAGAAGCTGATGATTTTGCTCGAGTGGTGTGTCAACTGGACGAGCACCGGAAAGGCCACATTCTTCAATGATGTCGAGACAATATTTCCGCTGAGATAGGAAGATACCATCAGGACCACGAGAAACTTCGATGCCAAGAAAATACTTGAGATGTCNAATAAATTTAAACAATTACTTTAATTTATAAATTTTCTACCGGATGCACACAAGTCAACTAGTATTTTATATTTATTTTTAACTTCAAAATATTTCCATTGATTACTCAGATTTGTTCATCTTGCAGAAAAGAAACAATACATTCAGGGGCATAACACATGAAATTTAAAATTGCGGTTGGTTGAAGTTCTTCGCGGGCTAATCGGTCTGCAATCTTATTTCCATTTCTAGAGATCCATTGTATCCGAATGTCTTTGAATTTTCTCTTCCATATCTTGATGTCTCGTACCCAGTTACGAACTGCAAAGTTCAGCAAGCCATCATTGAGAAGCTTGTGAACACTCATATTATCTCCTTCAAATATGATTTCTTGATGACTCCAACTCCTAGGTAGTAACCATTATAATCTCTGAAGATTCATGTTGCTTGTGATACTTCTGAGTTTGGTTTAAATCTGCAATCGTAGTTAAATTTAATTATTCCACTAGGAGGCTTCTTCCAACGTTGATGTTGCTCTATAATTAGAGCAGAGGCTATGGTGATGGTGTTGTCCTGAGATTCATTTACACATGACCACTCTACTACTTCTTTGTAGGCTGTTTGAAACTCTTGATTCCATAAACTTGCTTTCCTTTGAAAAAGTAAGAGATTTCTGCTTTTCTAAAGTCGCCAAAGTATCCATAGAGCAATTGTCTCATGATCGGTGGTAAGGCTGATTTCTATGACATTCTAAAACAGTTTTGAATTTAGTTTCAAATCCAATATTTGGATTGAGTATGTCCAAATATGGTAGATTAGCTGCTCTCCAAAGGTGTTGGGCGTAAGGACAATTGAAGAATAGATGCTCCATTGTTTCATCCTCTAAACAACATCGTCTACAAGTTGCATTTGTTATGATTCTTCTGCGTAGAAAAATTATTCCTATGGCTAGATATTCAGAGAGTATCCTCCAAAGGAAATGCTTTAGCTTTGGCGCTGTTTTGCTCTTCCATATAGAATTTTTGAGATCGATTGAACCGGGTGGGGGGTTAACAGCGTGAGGTTGGTCTGGAGGCGAGTTGCTAACCAATAACATGATTTTGTATAACTCCAACCCAGAAGATCATCGCTCTCATAGGCCATCACACAACTACAAAGAAGTGCTTTGCCATGCTCAGCCGGACGGGTCTCAATGCACTCACGCCATGGGAGCCACCTTCCATGCATGTCCTAACACATCACGCAACTATGAAGAAGTGCTTTGCCATGCTCAGCCGAATGGATCTCAACGACTGACGCCATGGGAACTACCTTCTTTACAGGTCCTATCGCGGTTTCCCACTACTAGTGCCTCCGGCTCTAAGCCGCACTTATAACATACCATAAAACATCATCTCAAGCAACAACCATGTTCCAGTTTAGTTAACAACTCTTAACATGCATACTAGGTTCTCAATCAGTCAGTAATCACGAGGCAATCAACAATCACGAATCGATTCATTAATTAATATTTCGCTTTAATTATCAATATTCCACACTTAGAACAAATAACGACTCGACTCACATTCCAGAATTCTACTACTTGCAGAGGAAGCAAACAACAGTTAATGATCGGTTTAAACTCGGTTAAGCATCATTCATAATAAAGGTCGGGTCCGCTTTCACCTTTGCTTTTGCAGCGGAGAAACACTGCTAGGAGGCTGAGGACTCACACTCGGGAAAATACGGTTTTTGTCAGGCTCCATTTTGATCTATATCGGTTACACAACAACGCTGGTTTAGAAATTAAATTGGTTTAGCTCAACCGGTATTGCAATTAATTAATTAACCAAACTAAACCAATTCTAGTTCAAACCAACTCCAAATAATTTTATTAAACCAGATTAAACCTGCTCCAATGTTAATTGCACCAATTCAGATTAAATTCTCACTTGCAGCAGTAACCAAATCCAATTGCAATTAAGATCAACTAAACCGATTCAATTATAACTAAACCAAATTCAATTCGCCCAATTGCAGTAACAATCCCACTTCCACGTTGTTAACCAATCCCAAGTAAAATCCATTTAGACCACTTGTAAACCAACTAAACCGAGATCTCAATTAAATCACAAATCCAAAAGTCAAACCACGATTCCACTTGTAGCGATAACCTTCATGGGAAATTACTTATTTAAGTCCACATAACTGAATGGTCTAAGTAGCCACCCCTGCCGCGTCTCTTCTAGAGGCCGTGAAAGAGCAGCACGGTCATGCTCTTGAAGATTTCGACTGCGATCGTCGTCGGTGATGGAGTCCGCCACATTGATCTCCAAAGGATATATATATATAAAAAATAGAATATACTCTCTTCTCATGCTGCCACCTCATCCCATGAATATTTAAATTTGTGACACATCATCATTCATTTATTCACCTAGATTCTCCATTATATCCGCTAATCTCACCAATTATTATCACTTATTTGATCAACTTATGGCACAATTTCAAAACAAACACTATCCATAATACAAGCTCAATAATTAAATCCAAACATGGTCCAATAATAACCAATAATGACATTTTTATATTTGAAACAATTTTTTTGGATATTACTTTTGAATGTTTTCAAGTTACATGATTTATTTTTGTATAAATAATCAATTCTTCTTAAAAATATTTTACTTACATGATTAATAAAAATATATTTACATGATTTGAAACGGAAAAGAAAGGATAATGTGAAAAAACTCTTCATTACTCAAGTTAGTCAAAAGACCACATAACTGTGATTTGGAGCTTGTTTTGTCTCTGCTAAACTAATGAAGACTGGGTTGAAACTTGGTTATCATCGTGGAATTATCTTGTCTGAGCCATCTTTTCACAACTTCAAAAAGAAGAGAAGAAAAGGAGAGAGGTTCTTGTTCGTATCAGTTGGTGGATAGAGGTTCTTGTTCGTTTCAGTTGGTGGAGATCCATTTTTCTCGATTTCATTGAGTGTTCACAACAATTTAAATGAAATACACACTGTTGAAGGTTAAAATGATATTTGCTATTGGAGCAAGTTCTGAGATTTAAACGTTGAATTGAAGATGTTTTCAACAAGTTTTTGCAAAGGGTTTATGGTGAAGTGTCTGAGGTTAGAAAATCTGGTTGTGGTTGCAAAAGATAGAGATGTCAAGGGCAGTTAAGAGTGTCTGCAGGTTTCAGGCAGAACCTTGTCTCACCTTGATTTGCAGTCTTCCTGAAATTGGCAAGAGATGTCATCCAAAGAGCAAGAGGGTTGAGAATCTCACGGGTGAAGAAGATTCACTTTTGGTATTAGATTGGTTTCTGTTTCAGTCTTCTTGGTATGACTACAGTTGCAGAGAAGAAGACAAATGTGTAATGTTGCAAATTCGAAGGAAAACAAAATTACAAGCACACCGGACTGTACACCAGACTGTTTGTTGTCTTTGTACGAGAAGGATTAAGTTCGTTGAAGTCATCTCTCAGATTGACAACATGTTGAAGTTTCTGGTCAGATTGTGTCCTTGGATCTTTTTTTTGGAACAGGTCTCTGGCCTTTGTGGCTCAAATCAGGGAGTCTAGGAAGAATGAGATGTTTAAGTACGTGAAATGATTGCATAAGACACTTGTTCTTGTGAGATTTTCAGTATGAAGGGTTGAGAGGCAGAGGTCATTTGAGGGAAATAGATCGGCGGCGCATATCTGGTTTGTGGCAACAAGATAAGTTACTTGCAAGAAAATGAAACAGAACCTGGGTTTATCAGGAAGCAATGCAGAGTCACAGAGAAAAATGAATTAGTTAAGCCTCAATTACAAGATCCCCACTCACAATTGTGGAAGAAGCTTTCCAGTTTGGTGGTTGTTCAAAGTTAAAGTTGCTGAAAGTGAATAATGAAAGGAATCTGTATGCTATTTTCATCTCTGAAAAAAGGAAGCAAGATTGGTTCTGTAAGAAAGAGGTCATGGATTGACCTTTGGTTTAAGAAATTAGAGTTATCAGTTGGGTAACCTAGAGAATCCATGTGAGTATGTGAAAATCAGGCTGGAACAAGAACTCGTCATACCTCAGAAGAAGGTTGCTGGATGACTTGACATTGAGGTGTTCATTCTGGCCTACATGGCTGCTGGAGTCACTTATCAGGCTACAAATCCAGAAGGAACAGTGTGAAGAGTTGAGAGGTCTACAACTGCAGCAGGTTATTGTGAGTTAAAGATAGATTATGCAGAGAAGTTGTGTCTTTGATGGTTTATGAAATTTCTCAAACATTCTACCAAAATCTGGATCGGAGAATCATGAGTTTGGGTTGTGCTTCAGTGCTGATAGAGAAATCGGAAGTTCTCTGGCAGCTAAGAAGTCAGTAAAAGGTGTTGTGGCACTACATCATGTTTGTGAGAGGCAAAGAAGATTGTACTGGATCATGGGAAATTTGCTGGTAAATCAAGGTTATGTAAGAAGATGCTTTGAACAGAAGTCATACACACAAGATTGAGAAGAGAAAACCAAAGAACTTCTAAGGAAGAAAAAGAAGCAGTAAAAGAATATGAAAGTTTTGGTGTGAGAGTGAAGAGGAGATGTGTGTATGAGATAAATGGTTGCTCTTTTGGTGAGTAATACACAAGGAGATGAAGTGTGGCACACCAGATTCACCTCAAGTGTAAGAGAAAACCAGAGGTTCTTATTAGTTTGTGGTTCTTTACAGGAGAGCAGTTTGGCTGCAGGTTAGAAGGCTATTTGGGTACAGGAAAAGGTCTAATGTGGGTAGTGTTAGAGGTGAGTTTAGCACTCCCGGTTCAACCCGGTTTGAATCGAGACCGGTCCAATTGATCCCGGTTGTCGGCGATTCGAATTAAGTGAAGGAGGCCCATGATCGCGACCAACGGGCCGAGCTCAATCTGAAGCCCAACTCATTGCTAAACACGCCGACCTTCGATATTACGGAATCTTTCCCAATTTCGAATGGAAGAAAATGAAGATTTCCTTTTCCTGATGGAACTAGGAAAAGGAAATCGCCTTATTAGACCGACTCAAAACCTTATAAATAAGGAGGTCATCGCCACAACTCACCCATCCGCAAATCATTCACGAGACCTAAGAAGATTCAAGAGCAAGATAACTCAGCTTTTATCTTCTTAGTTTTTAACCCTTTTTACGATCTAAAACAATTTTGTAGTTCGACTGAGCTTGATCAATAAACGAGATTCGATCCATTGAATTTACTGTTTTGTCCCTTGTGTGATTTTCAGAATCAACAGGTAGCACATGCTTTATAGTGTAAGCTGGGAAGAGATTAAGTCCTCATTTCAATATGGTTAATAGAGGAGTATCACAAGTTGATATCCAGGCATGAGTAAACAAATGAGTTGTTGGAATGAAGTGGATGTCTATGGAGAAGATTAAAGCATTTCTATGACAAAAGACATTGCATATTGAAGTGGAAATAATTGTGGAACATGTTAAGTCTTGCTGAAGGGCCAAGAGAGAAAAGCAATGGGGAAGGAGAATCCTACATGATGATTCACTCTAGATGAAAAGTTGGTCGGGATCAATATGAGATGTGTCTCATAGTTGGGTAACTTCGATTAAGCGTAACATGGTTAGCTTAAGTGACTTCTCGATGTTGGATCATCATTATTGTGAATTACTTTTCAATTGTCTCTCTCGTGGTTCGAATCTTGAAGGCTTCGTATTAAGTTTCCGTTGCACCTATAGAGGTATTTCTATGATGATTCTGTTATTTTCCTTCAGTGATGTTGATTTGTGTTGATCAAGTCTGCAATATGTATGGATCACAAGAACTGCATGCAAGTGTTGAAGAAAATATTGGTAAGGATTCAGTGCTGGTTTTGGTAACACCCCCGATTCCGACCTAAAATCCTTTATAGAACCGGGACCGGGGAGGTGTTACGATGTGAAGGGAGAACCGCCGGGACAGACCGACCAAGAGACAACCCATATTATCTCGACGACCGATCCATACCGGAGATTGCATCTCTATTATTCCTTCCGACCAGCAGCCTAAGGCTTTTCAACCCGTAAAGCCAGCCGAGAGATATTTTTATATTAAAAACAGTGTAAAAATCCATTATGACTCTTACACAAACACCGCAATCTACTTTTGGCTCGCCTAATGTCTGATGCCTCTCTTCTAGTGTCCTACTAAGGCTACATGTGAGACAAATTGTATAATGAACATTTCTACTAAATTTCTAGTGAGTTCAGGACCCCTACATCACACGTTAGTCCCCCAAATTCCTATCTCCAGATAGCCGAAGCCTAAATACTACAAGGAAGCATCAAACAAGCAAACCAAGCAATCCGGTATTTAAACCTCCAACTAAACATGCAAGCAGAAACTCTATCTAGCAAGCATCTCAATCATCTTAGTTATCACAAGTACGCAATGCGGAAGCTAATATCACCATCTACAAGCTAATTCCATCTAGCCATTAATTCTCTAAAATATGCTAAGTCCTTTAAGCATAAATTCTATCAACCTAAAGCGAAAAATGCATCACACACACCCTATGTGACCATCTTGTTTATTCACCACAAAAGATCATAAACCTCCGTCACACGTGATCAAGCCTTTTCTGACTTTCCGATCCCTTGCACCGTCGTGCAATAATCGGCCATGGGTGTGACCCAAGTATCCTTCCGAGTCCCTAATGGTGGTGTTGACTACATCATCTATTTGTATGTAAAACCTACCTCCGGTTTCTATCTTATCATGATATAATCACCCATGGATTATACGTTTTGCCGAATGAGCGAGTCATGAAACTACATGTTCATTAACCAAACACACAACAAACAACAAGAATTATATACTAATTCTTCTCGCATGGACCCCTTGTCCTTAAGCGATTTCTCATTTTCTTCTCCTCGTGTTATTTTTGACGTTGCATGCCCTGCATAGGCCCGTGCCGTATACATGCATGAACCTCCAACACTTCCTTATACTACGTAGATCTTATTCCCTAAAATCTCTAAGTTCACATAAATTAACCCCTTCCAAGAATCTAATTTATATCACACATGATTAACTCCTTAGAATTCGTCTAAATCCAAATTAATTAACGACTTCCCGAAAGTTAATTAAAAAAATCAAATAAACGGTGGAATAAACTCGCTTGGTTTTATTCGCACCAAACCAGTAAGCAACGATAAGCATAAACCCTATGCTATCAGAATTCACCTTGAGTTGCTAGGCCGAATGGGAAAGATTTCACGTTCTAAGTTCACCTTCTTCCTTGATGAGATCTTCCTTCGGTTAAATACACGTGATTTAAGTCGATCCTCTCACTTAAGGTTACTCTCTCTCTCTAACACTTTGCTCTCATTTTTCTCTAATTTTTTTCTAAGTGTTTATGAGTGTTGTGAACTTACCTTGGATCGAGATCTATTTATAGCAAAAGGGAGTCGGTTTCTTTGCTTACACTTGTCATCTGAAGCCCATGCAGCGCGACGAGTGCCCAGACACATGCCATAACTTTCGGCCCAAGCTGCAGCAGTTCCATTCACTCACTCTCCTCTTCTGATCGGAGTAATCATCACCTGACGCGTTAGTGGCCTAAACAGTAGCTCCACTAGGTATGTCCGCGGCAGATCCCTTTTGTCGCGCACTAAACTCTCTCAAAATCTTCGTGTCGATCATTACGTTCAGGTAGATAGTAGGTAGGTTCAGCTTTTTCCCAATAGTCCTAGCACTTAGTTCTAACGGAACAATCCCATCAGTTTCCCAGTAATGTGATTCGAAACTTGCTCGGCAAGTGTTCGATTAAACTTGGCCCACAAGTTTAACCGTGCATATAAACCAATCCCGGCGTGCCATTCGTCGTCTGCCGTCTCAAAACGCTCCAATGTCACCGGTGTTCTTATGATGGCCGACAAGACCGACGGAAAATGCTCCCGGCATGACACGCGTGATAGTGAACTTTTTATGGTTCGCACAATTACCCACTGTGCACAATACCACAATCTAATGGTATGTCATTGTAGCACTTAGGGATCGAATCCACAAGGAGGCACGAGAACAACACACAAAGAATACGAGACACTTCTTAATCTAAGCTAATCGAATAAAAGTTTTCTAATGATCCTAATCAATTTAAAGACAATATAATAACTAACAAAACATATATCAAAGGTAATTAAAAGACTAACAAGCTTTGAACCAAAACGTAACAAAAATGATTTAAACAAGAATAAGCAAACGAACTTCGGGTAATGGTAATCGACTTGGACATTCTCTAGCTAAACCATGATACTCAAACAATGCTAATCCTTAGGCCTTAGATCACTAATTTAGACTAATCCACTTCCATGGCAATAATCACTTCACTAATCACTTAATTGAGAACAAACTTCCATTTGCAATTAAATGATCAACAAGCATTAATCTCAAGTCTAAATAGCCATTAAACACCCTAGACATCAATTTCCATAGGTTAGGAATGTAAAACACTTGCTAAGTTTGGTTGAGAAATTTCATCGAACACATTCCGGACGTGAAATTCCCTAAGTTCTAAATCAACTTTGTCAAGGCTAATCTAGCATTAATTACACCTAACAAGTAAGAATTCTTCATAAACTAAGTCCTAAGCCTCATGATTTAGCAAGAAAACATCTAATCTACCATACCCAAAGTTCTAGAGAAACTACTCACAAACCATGATAATCTCAACAAATCCTATGTAGGAGGTGTTTAGATTCATGGTTAGATGACTAGAAATAGATAGATAGATGAAAACAAACAAGAACTTTCATAAAAACACCAAGAATCTCTTAAACTCTCTCTAAAATTGTGTTTTCATAAGCTAAAAATGAGATATATCAAAAAATAAGGTTTTTGTGCCTAAATAACAATCTGGGTCGGAGGCCTACATCGGGCGTAGCTGGTCGATGTGGCTGCCCGATGTGGGTCTCTGGTTTTGCTACGGATGAGGCTGCATCGGGCGCAGTTGCCCGATGTGGCTGCCCGATGCAGGATTCTGTCTTTGCTTCGTCTGAGCGCCAGTCGGACATGCACTTGATATATTTGACGTATCGTTTGCACCACTGCTTGGAATGAGCTCAAACCGGTTTCATTGGAAGGCTAGCTCAATTTCCTATAACTTTCATGAAGAGCGTCAAAGCTAAATCGAAATGGAAAGCCTTCTTCTGGCACGATCTTTCAGACACCTCGGACGGACTCTGCATTTGTGCTCCTGAGGAACCCACATCGGGCACAGCTGCCCGATATGACTACCCGATGTGAGAACCTGGTTTTTCTCCGGAGGAGACTGCATCGGCCGCAGCTGCCCGATGTGGCTTGCCCGATGCAGGATTCTGGTTTTGCTCCGTTTGCGCGCCAGACGGACATACTCTCACTAAATCTGCTGTATCTTTTGAACGAATGCTCCGAATGACATGAAACCACCACCAAACGAAATCCAACTCAATTATCTACAACTTCCATGAAGATCGCCGAAGCTAAATCGGAATGTAAACTCTTTATATGAGTCGATCTTTAAAGCACTTTGGATGGCCTCTGCATTTTCGGTCCGGAGAAATCCACATCGGCCGCAGCTGCCCGATGTGAGATGCCCGATATGAGACTCTGATTTTGCTCCAAACTGGTCCATTTTGCCTTCATGATCTTCCTCCAAGCTCCTCAATGCCTCCATAAGCTCCAAATGATACCTAAAACACTCCATAGCACACAAACACATGCAATAACTAACCTAAGACTCACTAACTCTAAAATGGATGCAAACTAGACCAAAAACCATGAAATGAATGCAAAATGTCACAAAATGCTAACTAAAATGTATGCTAAAATGGACTAAATTATGCAACTATCA
>PKMM01053011.1:65689-82473 GCA_002933915.1 Eutrema heterophyllum
TGTCCCTATACCGACCCATCATACCGATCCAGGATGGGTCGGTACACTCCTCTCCTTTTGCTGTTTTTGCCTTGGCCATCTCTTCTCGCACTCAACTCCGATTTGGCTTGGTTCGGTGACTTCCAATCCTCCTAAAGTGTCTCCAAGCACCTGGAAAAAGACCCCAAAACATGCAAGACTCACTAGGACTTAATGCAACCTAGCTAGACTCTAATTTAGACCAAAACACTAAGGAAAACGATGGTTACGCATGCATGCGACTAAAAACGCTAAGTAAAATGCATGCTAAACCAGTAAAATATGAGAATATCAACTCCCCCAAACTTAATCTTTTGCTTGTCCTCAAGCAAACAAGATCAAGAAGGGAGAAAGGTTGAAAACGGGAGGTTAGATCCACAAGTACCATAAAAAGAATTCCACTCAATGTCCAAGTTGCTTGCTCTAAAATGTGATCAAACAAGTCTACTCAAAAAGAGCTAGCCATATCCTTCCCTACACGAATCAAATTCAAGCCTCAACCTACACAAGCATTCATATCATCCAACCCTTTAACATTCATTATGGTTCAAGTGAATCATGCTCGTGCAAGGCAAGTGAATCCATTTGGCTAGGGTAAAGGTTTTGAGATAAATTTGATCTCAATACAAGTAGCGGTTTCCGAGCAAAGGGGATCTCTCAAAAAGAATCAACTATAGCAAAATGCTAAGAGTAAAGCCCAATAGATGCATACAAGGATGACTTCCATCTACCCAATGCCCCATATCGATCTTAACTCATAATCTTTAAACCCCAATGAAGATTCTTCCTAGACTACCCTTTTCACAAGGCCATTTGCCTTCACCACTCATATCGTTTCACCTTTTCTTCTTCTCTTAAGCACTTAGGGAACTTCCTTCTTCACCAAATGGCTTGGCGTTCAACAATTTTCTTTACTTAGCTCCTCTTTACATTCTCTAGTCTCTCTTATTTCTTTTCTAATACCTTAGCCGTTTTTGGCTTTACTTCTTTCTTTCAAAGACTAGAGACTATTTTCTTCTTTATCACTTAGAGCTATTCCAACATCTTTTTCTTGCCAACCATTTCAAGCATTTGCTTATCCCCTACCTTTTCTCCAAATCTTTCCTCTATTTCCACATTCTCTTTTCTTTTCCTTGTCCCAAGTTCCCATCCTATCTAGCCTTAACCTATGTCTAGCACATTGATGTCGAGCTAGTTCTACACGGAAGCTTCTCCTTGTCGTTATGAACTCAACACTTTTTCCCTAGTTGATTCGAAAAAGGCCTCACAACACTCACAAATAGTTTTGGCTTCAAGGACAGTTGGGTTAAGGGAGTGGTTAACCGTTCCAATGATGAGAATCGGCTATTTGAGCTAACAAGAGAGTGGCAAAGTGGATAAGATAGCCCAAATATGTATGAGGTAACCATGAATTCACTATGCAATGCACAAGCATGATAATTTCAATGTCAAAATTATGGTTTTCACTTAAGTAGGATTGTAATCAAATCAAAACTTACTTTAGCTAAGACCCTAGTAATGAAACGCGAGATCAAAATATGGTTCATCCTTGATTTCAACACGAGATCAAAAGCATCAAACAACAAGCAACGAGGGCATTGAATCAAGCTCTAAAAATGGTACTCTACAAGGAAAAATCAGATCATTGCTCCCAATGCACATGAATGCAATACCTATATGCTATGCATCTAGACTCAATCCTAGATATGAAATGCACAAAAGTTCAAAAAAAAAAAAAAATTTAAAATTATTGAAAATGCATGATATGCATGAGACTCAAGATGGAAAATACAAAATAAGAACACAAAACGCATGGTTAGATACCGGTCCCTCCCCCAAACTTAAATCACAACGTCCCGGTGTGAAAGAAATTCAAGAGAGAGACCAAAAACGAAAGATAAAAATGCAAAGAGACTCAAAAGGAAAGAGTTGCTTACAAATGAGGAGTGAGACTTGATGAATGGAGATGAATGAAGATCTTTCGACATCTACACCAATGTGCCTTGCCACGACCTTGCTACCATCAAGAACCTTGCAACCACTCAACAAAATATCAAAAAGCCCAAGAAACACAAGATGAAACTAAAAAGCAAGGAATTATGTACAATGATAGACATGGGAATGTCTCCCAAGAGCACTTTGTTTAAAGTCACTAAGTTTGACTTTGGTTACCCTTTTAGGCGGGTGAGAGAGGAATGTGGGAACTCCTTGGTGGGTCCTTGAGCTCAAGCTTGAGCACCTTGTTCATGACCTCTTGAAGACCGGCTTCCCCTTTCTCTTTAAGCTTCGGCGTGAGGATGGCTTTGACCGAGGCAAAAGACTTAGACCGTCCCTCACACTTGATTTTGTACTCAATCACCCCGTTTTCATGTTTCCAAGGGGTGAGAGTCATGGTGGAAGGTTGGCTTAGCTCGGACTTGGACTCATCAAACTTGCTTGGTCCGTCTTTTCCCTTGGCCTTGGTCCTTGTTCTCTTCTTTGCAGCCTTGCTACTTTCAACCTCATTTTCCATCGTTGTGTGGAAGAGGGACGCTAAGCAATCACCATCCAATGCATGGGCTTCTTCACCATTACCATAACCAAAAGCTCTTTCTCCACAAGATCCTTTCTTCTCAAAACTAGCCTTTAGGGGTGAAACCACATCCATTGTTGCACAACTACCCACATGCTCAACTCTTGGAGCTTCAACCTCATCATCCTTGTAAACCATCGCCTCTTTAGCATCGACCTTAGAACCATAGAGAAGGTTAGAGATCTCATCAATTGCCTTTTCATGCTCATCAATTGTCGTCAATACCACGACTTGTTCCTCAACCTTCTCCTTGCTAGCAACCATTGATTCTTTATATTGAGAGCTGTGGAGGACTTCCTCAATCTCTATTAGAGACTCCTCATTCTCATCAATCAAATGCTCCTCCACTTGGCTCTCATTAACTTTTCCTTTGAGATTCTCTACGGGTTTACTAGAAAGGGAACGTCCTTGAGCATTTTGATGATCTAAATGCATGATTCTAGAAGATAGGGCTTCAACCTTTTGGTGTAGATCATTATAAGAGCAATTAACCTTGTCATGAATCTCGGCCACCATCTTATTCAACTCATTTGCTCTATTAGCTTGCCCGGTTAGGAGTTGTTGAAGCATACCCTTCATTTCAAGGTCTTGTTGTGCACCCAAATCCACATTATCCTCTCCAAACCGTGTAGTGGCATCAAAATCTCCATCAAAGTGAGCTGATTTTAGAGAGGCATTGATGAGCTCGTCTATCAATGTGGATTGCTTGTCCACTCTTTCGTTTAGAGCCTTCATTTCCGTAGTTCTCCTTTGCCCCTCATTAGCACTCGTGGTCCTTGTAGCCCAAGAATAGTCATCACCATAGTTCTCTTCGCTTTGGGCAAAGTTCTCCACTAGTAGCTCTCCTTGTTTCACGGTGAGGTTTGTAAAACGTCCATTGCTAGCCGCATCTAAAGTCCATTTGTGCTCTTGATCGACTCCCAAATAGAAGATGCTAAGGATGGCTTCTTTCTTGAACCCGTGATGGGGACAATCTCGAGTATATCTTTTAAGTCTTCCCCATGCCTTATGAAAGCTTTCATGCATGTCTTGCTTGAAATTCGAGATGTCCCTTCTAGTTTGGACCGTTCTTTGTATGGAGTAGTACTTGTTGAGGAAAATCTCCTTGCAATCATCCCAAGAATTTACCAAGTGAGATGGCAACGTTCTCTCTCATTGGCTTGCTTTTCCTCCAATGGAAAACGGAAACAAGATGAGCTTGATGCTATCATGGGGTACTCCTCTAGTTCTAAACGTCTCACACAACCTCTCAAAGGAATCCAAGTGATCATAAGGGTTCTCCACTTTCGTCCCCAACGAGGTTTATACATAATTATATATAACCATGTAGTAATATAAAAAGGTAATATATAGATAATTTAAAACATGTATTTACGGGCCAGATAATAATGCGTGTACATGGTGGGTAGGTGAAAAAAAATCGATACCTGATATCGACTCTTATCCACGGGTAATAAAATTATGATATCATTTATCCGATATGTAAGCGATAGATACTTTTTTTCGAGACGGGTAACGGATAGAAGACGGGTAACGAGTATTTGCTGCTGTAGTAGCTGACTGTTTTTAGTTTAACCTTATTCTTTTCCTTTAGAGTCGTCATGCTCATGTTATTTTCTTTTTATTTTTGTTCATTCTAGGTGTTTATCCAAACTCCATTGATACAACATTTTCTTTACCTAATGGGTTAAACCATTTCTCTTGTCTTTTCTCTTTTGTTTATTTCATTTTAAAGTTCATTATTTTAGATAAAAAAAAAATTTGTTAAAAAATTATTTTAGATATTTACTTGGTTTATTTACAATGTTCATAGACTCATTAGTTTCTCTGTTGCGTTGATTAGCAGATGTCATTTGATAATTTTGTTAAAACTCACGTTTCTGTGTACTTATCGTTTGGGATGTTTCTAAATTCTAGTTACTCTACAAGCACAATCCTCAAGATATGCAGCGCAAAGACAAATATCTCCTTCAAAGTACAGATGTGGATCATGAACTTCCACAAGACACTGTTAGTCCCTTTTTTCTTTATTTATTCAGAATCATGGTTTTTGCATTTTTATTTGGAAAAGAAACTGACATGAAATCTGCAATGCTTGTTTCTAGCTTACCAAGGACAGTGGGAAAACATTAACAGAGTGTAATCTCAAGGGATCCTCTGAATCTGGAGCAACCAACGGCGATGGAAATGGCTCCGAAACCATCTATGTGAGTAATAATTTAATCTAATGACTTCCGCTTGAACACCTCCTTTGCAAATTAAATGGCTAAGTTTAGCAACTGAATTCTCCTTCATGTTCTTTTAAACTTGAACATCCGAGTTTTGTAAAACGTTTTCTCTCTGAATTTGTAGCATATGTTTCTTGATATACAACAATCAAATGTCTCTTTAAATGCTTAAATCTCCCTTTGTGCTTACTATTGTTTTAGGCCTGCGAATGTTTGGATAAACCTCCTTTTGGAAAGTAGTGAACCTTTTATTTGTAGTGTTTCACAACTGAGAGACATCTCTCTGCCTAAGAGATACAAATGCTGCCCCAAGATCTCATAATTTTCATGCTTTACTTCAATATCTTCTCTAACGACAGCATATTCAATTGTTGCAGCCAGTTTGTATCTAGCTTTATTTCGATCTTCAAAAATGTGATCAATGTCAATGTCATTCTGTCTATCTCTTCTTCACTTTTATTATGTCTCTTCTTCTATAATGGGCAACGCTTGAATTGCAGGGTTTAGACGGTGTATCGCTTGCACGACCTCATCTAGACGAGATGCAAAGGAGTTGGTTACTAAGGCCAATGGAGTGCAAGGAGAAGAAGAAGAAGAAGAAGTACCTGGATATAGCCAGCCAGAAGAGCTTCTTCATCTTCATTATTGGAGCAGTTTTAGTAACTGCATTTGTCGTTGGAATCACAACGCTAAAAACTGTACCACACCACAAGGCTCACGGCCACAAGCAACCACCGCCCGACAACTACACCCTCGCTCTCCATAAGGCTATGAACTTTTTCAATGCTCAGCAGTGTAAGTGTTAAATTAATGATGAGCGTTGTATTGATTTATCTTAGATTATTAACAGAAAATTGGTTGATGTTGCAGCTGGCGTATTGCCAGAGAACAATAACGTTTCATGGAGAGGTGATTCTTGTGTGCAAGATGGGATTATTCCAGGGAGCTACAACATAGATTTGGTAGGAGGTTATTATGATGGCGGAGGATCTATGAAATCCAGCTTCCACATGTCTTTTGCCATGACCATGTTAAGCTGGAGCTTTATTGAATATGGCTCAAAATTCCAAGTTGCTGGCGAACTCAACCACGTCAAAGGACTCATCAAATGGGGAACTGACTACTTTCTCAAAACATTCCATAGTAGTGCTGATACAATCGATCAAATGGTGTCACAGGTTAGCTCTTTTTTGTTTGTTGAATAATTTGGTATTAGGGGACGCCTTAGTTTTTCCAGAAAGGGACAACCTGTATGACTCAGATGCTTAACTACAATGCAAACTCAGTGGATAAGTGATTGCAAAATGTGATAATCTTAACAGACAGATTTGTTTTACTCCTTCAGTGATCTTAACATTTGCTTTTCTTTTCGCAGATCGAATCTGTTCCTAACGACAATTCTTGCTGGATGCGCCCTGAAGATATCGATAGTTACAAAAGGCAACCATCTCTATGTCAAGTCCACTGTCCACAGCTTCCTGCAGAGATGGCAGCTGCCCTTGCTGCAGCATCCATTGTTTTCAAGGAAAACAATGGATATGCGCAAAGGCTTCTTCAGGGTGCGAAGACACTCTATCAGTTTGCAGAGTCTATGACAGACGATGCATCAAGAGGGTATTGGGACGAAATAATATGGAGCGGGACTTGGATGTACTACGCGACCGGCGACGTAGTATATCTCGATCGAGTAACGAGTCCGGATTTGGCTGAGCGCGCTGGAACCTTCTTGCGTGGCCCTGATTTTGGCGTGTTTAGTCGGGACAACAAGCTTCCGGGGGCTCAGGTTAGTCACTTTACCAAACCTGTTTAGTTATGTCTATTTTTCAACTTGTTATTTCTAACTTTTATGTGATTGCAGTTGCTCTTGACCCGGTTGAGGCTGTTTCTAGGCCCTGGATATCCTTACGAAGAGATATTGGGCACTTTTCATAAGGAAATCGACAGAATGATGTGCTCTTATCTCCCATATTTCGACACCTTCAACCGAACTACAGGTATTATTTCTGAATTATGTGCTCTTATCCAATATCAATTGTTATGATCATCATGATTTCTACAGGAGGTTTGATCGAGTTGAATCATGGAGATCCACAACCTCTCCAATATGCTGCAAATGCAGCTTTCTTAGCGGCGCTATTTAGTGATTATCTTGACGCGTCTTGAATTCCTGGATGGTATTGTGGCCCTAGTTTCTACTCTGTTGATGTCCTACGCAACTTCTCAGGATGGCAGGTAAAAGCAGAGATCGATGAAGCAAAACAGAGTGAAATGATCTTATCTGACCAAGTTCCTTGTTTTGGCAGATTGATTACATACTGGGTAAAAACCCAAGGAACATGAGTTATGTTGTGGGATTTGGGCAGCGGTACCCGAAACATGTTCATCACAGAGGAGCTTCAATTCCCAAAAACCAGAAAGTGAGTTGCAGAGGAGGATTAAAATGGAAAGAGAGCAAAAAAGAGAACCCAAACACGATACAAGGAGCAATGGTTGGTGGACCAGACAGGCATGATGGTTTCCAAGACGTGCGTGCAAACCAGAACTACACAGAGCCAACGCTAGCGGGCAATGCGGGTCTGGTCGCCGCTCTGGTAGCCTTATCGGGAGATAGAGGAGTGATTGACAAGAACACGTTATTCTCTGCCATACCTCCCTTGTACCCGGCCACACCGCCTCCACCAGCACCTTGGAGACCTTAGAGATATAGTCTACTTATGAGTGTGATTTTTTCCTGCATATTTTATTTAATAAAAGACAAGATAGAGAAATGTTATCTGAGCAAACCAATTTGTGAGGTGTGTAGCGTATATCTTAATGTAGTCTACTCATTCTACTTGAAGCTGTCCTTGTTGGATTCATCGCTGTTGATAAATACGTTTTCTTCTTCTCAGTATGGATTGAACCAGAGTCCATATTGTCTCTGTGAAGCTCTCTTTCTCTATGTTTTGCCCTTAATTTGCAACTTCTCTCGAGTGTGCATAAACATTTCTATTCATGAATGCAAAAACTTTATATAAAAATATTAATAAATCGTATCAATGTATATATACACGTTGAGTAAGATCGAAGACTGCCTCTTCAACAAGATCTTGCAACAATATCACTTCAATTTCAATCCCCAAATTGTTCATTTCGACTTGCAGATCACAAATCCACATTTTTCCGACAACCTCGTCCCTCGCCACACTTTCTCCTTCCAAGCTGTTCAAGTCCTGAGCCGCCCATTCCTTTAACTCTGTCCAAACATGTCAAATCCTTGGGTCAAGCCGGTGGGTGCAAGTGTTGATGTTGTCTCTGTTATGAATGGCATTGGCGCAATCAAACACAAGCTTGCGGTTTGATCGCTGTTTCCTGCGTTTGATGAGTTCCTTGTTGGCAAATTTGTCTCTTCATGATGGGTCTAAGGAGTTATCCGGTGAGTGCCACCGGGTCATAAGCAGGTCACTACCGCTGAACCCAGACGCTGTTAAGAGCGTTTTGATGAAGTAATACCAGTCTTCATCTTCCTTGATTCCAATTCCAGGTTTAGTTATGTCTGTGTATGACTCATCTTCCCATGAGAAAACCCGAGCTATCGATCCGATTGGAGGTGATTTGTCTATTAGATTGGATTTCAGAGACATTTCTTCTCCTGTGAGATATTTGCAAAGTGTTACAAATTGATTAGAACAAAAAAAAACTCGGAGAGAGAGAGAGACCACCGACCACCGGAGAGTCCCGCCGCCGCCGTTCTCTGCCCTAGACACCGTTGTTGCTGTTGTTGCCGTTGCCGCCGTGAATCGTTGAACGGAGACCACCATCGGAGCTTCGCTGGAGATCGCCGCCGCTCACGCCGTTCATCGTCGCCGTCAAGTCTCTCCGAGAAAAGGTAATCGGCTAAAGCTTCTGTGAGAAAGTGACGATGTCGTGTTGCTGGATTGTTGAAATTGAATTGGTTTTGGTTTGGGATCTGGACCAGTGTGGTTTAATTGCAATTGGTCATTGGTTTAGTTGGTCTGCATCTCGTTTAGTTGGATTCGGTCGTTGAAGGTTATCGCGCTACAAGTGGAATCGTGGTTTGACTTTTGGATTTGTGATTTAATTGAGATTTCGGTTTAGTTGGTTTACAAGTGGTCTAAATGGATTTTACTTGGGATTGGTTAACAACGTGGAAGTGGGATTGTTACTGCAATAACATTCCATGGATATAAACTATTTCATTTATCTAGGCATGGGCAATTAGAAATTTAAATTTTTTCGTTTGGTTCGGTTCGGTTCGCAACTTCGGAATTTCTGTATGTTCAGTTTGGGGAGATTTTGTTTGGGTTGGTTCAATTTGATTCTGTAGTTCTGTCTAAACATACTCCTATTTTTAATTTTTTTTGGTTTATGTATTTACTAGATTAGGACCCGCGTATACGCGAATTTATAGTTAAATATTTTATAACCCGTGATAAAAAAAACTATAAACGAAAAAAAAGAAAACAAAATTATACCACATGCTAAAATAAATAATATAAGGTGAGACCACCAACGCGAAACCACCTATAGAGAAGCGTAACAATTATTTATTCATTTTTATTATACTATTTTTATACTATTATTTGGTTTTTAATTATTTTAGATATATCACATTAAGTCATAAAATCAAACTAAATAAAAAATATCGGATCCACTTAGTCTCATTTTATGATTTTATTTGGAGATAAAACAAAATTAATTGGTTTTTCGTCACTTCTTAGTTGGAAAATATAATAACGGTAGAATTTAGTGTTTATAAATTATGGATTAAACTTTTTCTAAATCAAATTCAACAAATGTTGTGATATATAATTTTAAACAATCAATAAATATTAGTTTTAGAAAAATTTTAAAATCAATTGCTTAAAATATTTATAATGAAAAAAAAACAAAAATTATTAATTAGTTGTTAGTTTGGAAAACCTTTCGGGAATCCGGGATAAATAAAACAATGCATTTTGATTGTTAGTTATTGGTGTTGGGGCTTGGGGGTGACGATTCGTTCAACAAATGAATACTCGCAGGAGCTTCCATAAGCTCATACGGCGACTCCGAGTTCTTTGATGGATATGCAATAATGCATATTATGAGAGGCAAAATATGGTATCCTAAAATGATAACTAGGGCTGTCAAAATGGGCTGTCCACGTCCATTTGGACCAGTCCAATATTGACCATTTTGATTGCGGACAAATAGTCTTATTCTGATTCCAGAAAATTTTGTTTATTTTGGGGCATTTTGTTCTTATTGCAGTTCATAATCAGAATTGTTTGAACACAATTTGTGTATGCGAACTTTGTGAAATAGACATGAACTTTATGAATCCTTCATCTATTCTTCGGTTGTTACCTCTCACCCTTAAAAGGTTATGAGCTTTAACCTATCCTTAGGTCTTCTCTACTTTTCCTCTGTTAGACCATCGTCAACGTTCCATTACTTTCACTTCACTTATTTCCATCCTCATCTAAACCCGATTATACTTTCCTTCCATCATTTCTCAGTTCTCTTTTTTCCTTCATCTCACACATTTATGTGCCCTCATCCCTAGACATTCTCTCTACCTTGCTTGTATCCTGCATTATTCAGGTTTCTTTCATTTTTCCTGTTTCATTTTTATTCCTTCTATCTCCTTCTTTTTTGTCTATGACTTGCCTCTACTTGAACATACTCTCTTGGGTTTGTTGTTTATATTTGGATGAGTTCACGTTAAACATGAAGTTGCACAAAAACTGTCTATTTATGACCAGGGGCGACTCAACAAATATCGGGGCCCACGGCAAAAAAAAGAAATTTGGGGGAAAAAAAAATTTTGGGGGCCTTTTTTAGAAATTTTTTTTTTTGGGCCCTAAAAAAAAATTTGGTTCAAAAAAAAAAAAAAAACCTGTGGGCCCCGGCATTTGCTCATGTTGCACGTGTCTATCGCCGCCCCTGTTTATGACACATGAAGTAAGACAGGAATAAGCAAGGCAGGATGTTGCTCTTTTTGTGTACATGTATCGATTTTCAAGATGATTCGTGAAGATATGATTAGGCACGACTTGGAGATATTACTTGAAGATATCTACACTCTGATTCAAGGAGAGTTTTTTTAAAGAGATTTGAAGTGATGAGTGGCAAAACATAGTAAAAGGGGACATATTGTTTGTGTTTTGGATGAGCTCAAGTTAAACATGAAGTTGCACAAATGTCTGTTGATGACACATGAAGTAAGACAGGAAGAAGCAAGACAAGATGTTGCTCTTTTTTTGTACGTGTATCGATTTTCAAGATGATTCGTGAAGATATGATTAGGTACGACTTGGAGATATTATTTGGAGCCAAAACATAATGCAAAAGGACTTGAAGATATTTAAAAGATTTAATGGGAAATGGAAATATTAGTTTGATGAAGATAAATAAAAAATATATATTATTTTACGGCGAGAAAGAAATGCAAGAATTCACGGACTGAACCACATCAGCGCAACTACCATAACCAAAGTCATCGACAAAAACATAAGAAATCGAATAAGCACAATCCGGAACAAGGGGGAATCATCTTTCGACAATGTTTTAATTGTTTGGTTCGCTTCTAGACCAAGCTGATGTATCTTTCAAAATTTCCATCTTAAGGTTGCATTTATTGTAAAACGGTTTTTTTTTGTTCGAATTAAATTTACATTCAATTCAAAAATAAAAAAATAAAAAAATAAAATAAAATAAAATATATATATTTCCTTTTGTATTTAGGAAAGTTGTTAGCCTTGCAAATTGGGATTGGTAGCAAGAAAATCTTTTGAAGTATATGGTCTTTAGGGTTAACAAAAACAACATTTTAGACGTGAGAGAGATTAAGAAAAAGCTGATAGCTACTAAGTTGATTTTGTAACTCTTTTTTTGACCAAAAAAAAAAACTCCTTTTTTCACTATTCTTAGTTTCTTTGTTCCATAAATAAAATATGAAAGTGATCGAAGAAAATAGTGAAAACGCTACCGCACAAGAGCAACAAGTTGGGCCTTGCAAGCTCATCTTCAATGCAAAATTCAACGATTTGATAGAAAAGAAAATCACTCAATTTTGAAGAGCATTAATGCTAGTGCCTGTTACAGAAAACAAAATTTTCAAAAATTGAAACAAAAAAAAAACAAATTAATATCCTCCACCTCCAGCCTGATGAAGCCACCACAGGCTCCGTGGTATAACCATCGAGCCACCATTTACAAGATTAAGCCCAAAAGTTGGGTTTTGCTGAGGCTGCCACTCTGGTAGTTCATCATTTTCGTAATCATTAAAACCTTGGTTCCACAATGGTTCAGATTTTCCATATTTGTGAATTAGCTCTCTTACAGATTCAGACCGACTCGTCCGGTTCACGACATCATCACCACCAGAAAAATAGTTAAATTCAGGCAAGTCATCATCATCATCATCATCCCGAGCCATGGCTATTGGACCAAACCCCGGTGGCACATCACCACCATCGTCGTGGTTGACCTGTCGCATGTTACCGGAACGCGACGTATTAAGTGTGTTCTTGTGAGGGTTAGATATTGTTGGTTTTTTTAATTGTGGTCTTCTCCATACAACAACACCTATAAGACCATCATCATCTAAAGAAAAACTAGTTGGTTTTTCTGAACAATCTTGTTTAGGATCTCCGCGGTTTTGCCACGGGTTGGGCAAAGGTAAAGCTCAACTCCTGAAGCCGGTTCAGCGTAACCCACCCTCTCATCTTTAGAGTACGAATTCACCACCTGTATAATAACAATACCACATTTCTCAAAATTGTAACCAATGAAGACAGTAAAGAAATTTAGAGATGTTCAAACCGGGTTTAGTATTGGGATTTCAGTCTATGAATAACATTAGCCAAGTTCAAATCTATTTTACTATGGATTGGTTTTGTATAGATTCAAATAAACTCAAGTTTTTGATCGGGGTTTTTTTCCTTTTCGATTCCGGTTTTTTATATGTAGAAAAATTCCATTTTAACCAATATTTAGGAATTTGTTCGGTTTTTTTGATCGGTTATTTGATTTTAGTTCAGTTTATCCAGATAACACACTCCTTGCACAGAATCTTAACTACCAAAGCCCATACCTCAGAAAAGTTTTCTTGTTCCGTCTTGGAGCACTCTTCTTTGCAGAGGAAACACATAATCTGTAGCACAAAAGCAATGTTTATATACAAGTACACATGATGGATACTGAGAACGAGGTCATAAATTTGTTGGAGTATCGAGGTCTATTCAGGAAATTGCCATCGTTCTAGTGAAAGTAGTTTTTCTAAGTCCATCTATCTCCATTGTGATTCACGATAGGTATTTTTTCTCCATCATTCACAAATCAGTATTTCTTTCCTTTATACTTCTCTTTGGATGCCAGGGTTTCAAAAAATGATCATATGGAGTCAAACAACCAATACTCGGGCTCCATCAAGCTCGGTTGACCACCACAATGGCTAATAGATTTTGCAGGGGCTCAAACACAGAATGAGTAAACTCTTAACAATTATCAAACACAACATGGACGTCTACTTTAACCAAGCAGACAACATTCCATGGATGTGTTGATAATTGTTACGAGCTTTGTGCCTGCAAAAGCTATTAACTAAGCAGACAACCATTTGAGTTGATCTATAATCGACCTCCTCCATTGTCTTATCTACGGGTGTTTGGATGCTTGTGTTACGCCCATAACCAACAACACGGAGGAGACAAATTTGCTACTCGAAGCAAGAAGTCGTCTTCTTGGGCTATCCTTTCGGGAAAAAGGGTTGGCGTAAAAATGAGGAAAAAGCGTAAAACAAACTCGGCTAAGTTTCAGATGCCCGAGTTCGACTTTGCAATAAACAAGATTAGCTACACATGGACGCCTCTAGCCACTTCCATCAAGTTGGCCTTGAGAAAGAAGGTGAGCCATGTATTGCTGCATTTACATAAAAAAATAAAAATCAACACTTCGGTTTGGTATTCAAGAGCTAAGCCCACATGATTCTGCAAACATTTTAATCAACATTATGGCACACTACAAAGTTAGCCTAGACCTAGTTTTTATGGAGACTGACCTTCAAACACAAATATCATCCACACCATAGAGACTATGTTAAGCTCAATTAAGAACCACAGAGAGATTGAAGAAACTTACAGAGTGGTAAACGTATGGAGATTTTCCCTGGCGCTCAAAATGCTTAGCCATTATGCAGAATTCGACAGGACCCCAATCCTCAGATTCATAGCAATTCCCAAGCGCCGTTTTGTACAGCTTTACAACAAAACCATCTCATCAATTCCAAACGAATATATATACATTCACACAAGATCAAATCAAATCTAAACGACACCTCAAATGTCTGTTTGGAAAGAAACAAGGGATAACCTTAGCGGTGTCGGTCAGAAGTTCAGTTCCAGCAGGGTAAGATGCATAAAACTGATCGCCCCTGGAGAATCCAGCTCTTGTTCTACAAAACATTCAAATCCGTACATTAAAATCAAACAAGACCTGACGCAAAAAACTTTAGAGAAGTAACACATAAAGGCGTCTGAGATCATCTACGAATCCGGAGAGGAAAAATATCCAAACTCACAGACCTCGAAGTTAAAAAGAAAGAACAACCAAATGAAGAAAATCGAGATCCTTCGAAGCATTACGTGTTGTTTGTATAAAAGAATGTGAGGGCGGCAGTGAAGCAGTAGAATCCAGCGTAAGAGACAACCCGTCGTAGCTTCTGGATCTTTAGAATCTCTGTGCAAACATCCAAGACCATCATCTCCACCCTCGAATCTAATGCGATCACAAAGACCAGATCTAAGAAACATAACAGACCCATTTTAACAACAAACATCGGATGATTTCTCCATTCTAAGTTCTAAACAAAATATCGGAAAAAAAATCTTACAAAGAGAATAAATAAAGACGAATCAATCAGGACCAGAAAACTCTTTTTGTTAGCTAAGGATAACAGCCTTAATCAAGAAACTTGTTTAAGATTATTTTAGGAAGGTTTTCGATCTTATAGGAATTTCATGTTTAGAGCATCACAAGACCAGATCTAAGAAACATAACAGACCCATTACAACAACAAACATCAGTAGCTTAGACAACACGAATCAAGGGATAATAATGAAAGACGATAAACATAGATCAACAACAAAACTTGACGATATAGGTTATCTAAACATCAAAAGGAGGAAAAAAAAGAGCTAAACCTATGCAAAATCGAATACAAATAAACATCAACAATCGGAGAATAAGTCTTCGGACTAACCTTAGAGGAGAACGAAATGAAGATTGAGCGAGAGAGAAAAGAGGTGACAAGAGGCGGTAGAGCAAACGGAAGCTGAATGGTTAAAATGAGAGGCACAAAAAATTTGATTTTTGGTCGCAAAACAAAAACGTGATTTCTTCCAGAAAAAAATAATTAAAAAACGTCGAGAAAATTAAAAAAAAAAAGGAAACACCTTAAATTGTCTCGCAAATCGGAAATCGGAATTGAAAGGGAAAGGGATCTATCGTCGTCAAGCGATCCCTCTAAAACTGTGATGGAGAGGATGAAGAAAGGAACGCCGATCAAAGTCGTGAACGAGATGCCAATAGTATATGCTTCTCCTCATTTAGGGTTTTCGCTGTATTTTCGTAGGCCAATAAAGTCGGCCCAATAAGTTGAAATTTTGTGTTAATCCGTTCAATATTTCACAAGCCCCAAACGACTCACATTCCTGATTCTCTCCCCTTAATGGATCATCGGAGATTTTGATTCTGTCTTTCGGCAGTTTCGATCGCAGAAATTCCTCTGTGCGCTAGTTTGTTTTTTGGGTCGGAGATGAAGGCATTGACGGAGCTTTGCGACATCATAGAGGAGAACCGAAGCAATTATCGGACGAATCCATTGAGAGTTTGGAGAAGCAAGATATTGCTTATAACCCATATTTTGGATAAAGTGGAAGTTGATTCTTAACTTCACGATCAAGTGAGTTACATAGCTAAGAGGCAGCTCCAGTCCATGTCTGTCTGCATTTCTGAAGGTAATGCTTTTTGTTGGTATTTAACATATGGTGTTCTTAGATCAGGTCTTTTTGTTATATATTAATCAGAGCAACAGAGAAAACAAAAATAGACAATCCTTGACTCAACAACTATAAGAAACATAGATTTGAGGTATTAGTTAATATTGGGAGTACCTGTCTGATAAGATCGAGATCACTCTTATCACTCTCCTCTCCCATTACAGTTCTGATTACCGAAACTCCAGATTTTCTGTGCAAATCATGAGAAATCTGCTGGAAACAGTATATGTGTCCAGCAACGGCTAATTATTGCATTAGGGACTGGATGGCCAATGTGTTGTGTTCAAGGTGTCAACCTTGAATTTATATCAAACATCTTTGGCTCTTTAGCTGTCTTAAAAGCTTAGTATAATAAGTTATCCAGTAAACCTTTCTCTATATTAAAAGAATTTTCTATTGAACATTATTGGATTATTAATCACGTGCTTCGTTTTCTTCTAGGAGTGGTGCAGACATTTTAGGGCCTCTTCTTCCTGCTGTTTCGGAAATATGTTTGGATTTCGATCCTACTGCAGATGTGGTCTGTTATTTAGTTTTAACTGATTGAGTACCTGCTCTTTGTAGGTCGTCAGCTCTGTAAAATGGCTTGAAGACGAATGAGAGCTCAATGCGCTTCATAATCATGGTAGTTGTCGAAGAAATGAGAACCAAAAAGTAGCTCTAACCCAGAAAACTGCTCTTTCAACAGCCTTAGGTGGTCGAGTTGACGTTGCAGCAATGAACACTATCTCAGGTCAAACAGACATGGAGTTATTCTCCATTCTATCTGCTAGATGGACTTTGATATGTCTGGCTTAGATATTTAGAAGTTTCCTTTTGTGAATTTATGAAAATTTGTTAGCTTTAAATATTTAGCGAAGCTGTTGATATCCTATGTTTCGTATCATGAGTGAAATGGTTCTTTCCCTTTTTTTTTTTTTT
>PKMM01053011.1:87369-152813 GCA_002933915.1 Eutrema heterophyllum
AAGTAAAATAATTAATTATCATTAAATATTTGATAATAGAGATAATAGGAGTGAAAACTGAATTAATAAATAAACCAAAATGCTAATTTTAATTGTGGTGCTGACACGTAAGAAAAAGAAAAAAGAAAACCTCTTTAATATACTTTAGATACCACACTATCAAATAACGCGTTGGATTGAAAACCACAATCTATGGAAGAAATGTTTCAGAGCCTTCCTGTATCAATTCGCAGGCTTGAAGCTGATGTTGCCGCCGTTCTTCTCAGAATCTTTTTGATTTCTATGGAAAAATGGAAAAAAAATATTAATATAATGGTAACACTGAAAGGGCAAGTCCAAAACTAAAAATGGAAAAAACTGAGTTAAAATTAGCAATGTTCATGAAGACTCGTTCAAAATCCTGAATTTCCGGCGATTTCCCGTCTAAACTCACCTCTGAAGAAGAAGAAATGACGCAGTCCTTCTCTCTCTATCCCTCCGATTCTGCACAGGAATTCGAAGATGGCGAAACTCGTCGAGACGTTCCCTTGCGTTCCGTCCACAGAACGAGGCCGGGGCATTCTGATTTCCGGCGACCCCAAATCCGACTCCATTCTCTACTGTAATGGCCGCTCCGTCTTGATTCGGAGCCTCCGGCGACCCCAAGACGTCGAAGTATACGGAGAACATGGCTATGCTGCTACCGTGGCACGCTACTCTCCCAACGGGGAGTGGATCGCTTCCGCTGATGTCTCTGGTACGGTTCGAGTTTGGGGAACGCACAACGGGTTCGTGCTTAAGAACGAGTTCAGGGTCCTTGCTGGCCGGATTGATGATCTCCAATGGTCCTCCGATGGGCTTCGGATTGTCGCTTCCGGCGATGGAAAAGGGAAATCGCTTGTTCGAGCCTTCGCGTGAGTTCTCCTCCACTACTTCTTCTTTGTTCACTACTCGATTTCCCGAAGAACAAAATTCATGATGATTTGCTGACTTTTAGATTATATTTCGAGTATTACTTCTCTCTTTTGTTTGCGATTTTGCGTTTCCTTGTTAGGTCTAAGCTTTGATCATTTCCATGCCGAGTTCCACATTGTATTCGTTTTCTGAGATTATACTACCTGGAATGATCTTTTTAATTCTACACTTCCATGACGAATTCCACAATCTAGGCTTGATGAATCTGCGTTTGTGATCTGATACATTCGTGTCCATTTTGTATATAGATGGGACTCTGGCAATACAATGGGAGATTTTGATGGACATTCTCGTAGAGTTCTGAGTTGTGCCTTCAAACCAACGAGACCTTTTCGAATCGCCACATGTGGGGAAGATTTCTTGGTCAACTTTTATGATGGACCACCTTTTAAGTTTCACTCTTCTCACAGGCAAGTTACGCTTCTGCTCAGTGATATGTCTCCGGATCTGCTGAGCTATAAACAGAAAACACAGTTTGTTTTTAAGATGTTTCTTGACTAATAGAATCTGTCTCTGAGATTTTCTCATTTCACAGGGAGCATTCCAACTTTGTCAACTGCATCAGATATTCACCTGATGGTAGTAAATTCATTACCGCAAGCTCAGATAAAAAGGGCATGATTTACGATGGCAAAACTGGAGATAAAATTGGAGAACTGGCGTCAGAAGATGGTCACAAAGGCAGCATCTACGCTGTTAGCTGGAGCCCCGACAGCAAACGGG
Source organism: Eutrema heterophyllum (assembly GCA_002933915.1). NCBI lineage: Eukaryota > Viridiplantae > Streptophyta > Magnoliopsida > Brassicales > Brassicaceae > Eutrema > Eutrema heterophyllum. The sequence goes on from PKMM01053011.1 coordinate 89,047, forward strand.
TAATGTTAGGATATCAACGTGTGCCAAATTCTGCGCATTCTTGCCATGTTACTGACATTGATGAGTTTTTTTTTTCAGGTGCTCACTGTCTCTGCTGATAAGTCTGCCAAGGTATGGGAGGTGTCTGAAGACGGAACTGTTGGTTCTGTAATAAAAACATTGACGTTTGCGGAATCTGGTGGAGCAGAAGACATGCTTGTGGGATGTCTTTGGCAGAACGATCATCTCATTACAGTGTCTCTTGGCGGTACCATGTCCTTGTTCTCTGCAGATGATATGGATAAGCCTCCGTTGCTGTTATCTGGACACATAAAGAACGTCACTTCTTTGGCTGTTCTTGGGGCAAACCAGAAGACGATACTGTCTTGTAGCTATGACGGTCTTATAGTCAAATGGTTACAAGGGGTTGGTTACAGTTGCAAGTTACAGATGAAAGATAACACCAAAATCAAGCGATTAGCGGCTACTGAATCTGGCATTCTCTTATCTGGGTTTGATAACAAGGTAAAGTTTCTGATATCAAAACACTTTCCCAATGGTATTTGGATTGTGTGTACATTACATATGACTTCTTCAATTACTGACAGGTCTGGAGAATTCCTTTAACCGACAATGAATTCGGAGCTACAGATCATATTGATATCGGCCATCAACCTCTGGACATAAGCATAGCCGTTGATTCGCCAGAATACACAACACTAGTCTCGTTTGATTCTGGAGTTGTATTGCTCAATGGTCTGAACATTTTGAGCAAGATCGATCTGGGTTTTGCGGTGGCAGCCTCTGTGATCTCACCTGACGGGAGAGAAGCGATAGTAGGAGGACAAGACGGGAAGTTACACATGTACTCAGTCTCAGGGGACAACAGCCTCAAAGAAGAAGCCGTGCTGGAGAAACACAGAGGTGCTGTAACAGTGATACGCTACTCTCCTGATTCAACTATGTTTGCTTCTGGTGACGCCAACCGCGAAGCTGTTGTCTGGGATCGCGAGACCAAACAGGTGACAGCCATTAGAGGCGTTTTGCTTGCGTGTCTTATCAAATCATGGTTAAGCTAATATCTAGAAGGGGCTGTTTTATGTTTTGCAGGTGAAGCTAAACAACATGTTGTTCCACACGGCTCGTATAAACTGTTTGGCATGGTCACCGAACAACACGATGGTAGCCACTGGGTCCATAGACACTTGCGTCATTGTATATGAAGTGGACAAGCCAGCTTCGAGTCGCATAACCGTCAGAAACGCTCATCTCGGTGGAGTTAACGCTGTCGCCTTCGTCGATGAATGTGCCGTAGCTAGTTCCGGTGAAGACGCTTCGGTTCGCTTGTGGCATATCGAACCTCAATGACTTGTTATAAGCTTCTTTTTGGTACCATCCTTCAAAGTTGTAGTCTCTAAAATTTAACAGTGGCTCGTTTGTATGACTGTATTAAGCTAAGTACCTAATCAATGAATGCACACGTGTCCAAAACCTAGCGAATCAGTATGGTCTACTCAAATTACAACCGGTACTCCGTCGTGCTGATTAGTCATGCTGATTAGTGATTAGCCTCTCCAGTTCAATGGACTCTAAACGATGTCGAGGTGAAGGCAGAAGGCTAATTAAGTATTTAAGGGAAATTTTAAACAATGGTTAATAATAATTAGGGGGAAGAGATAATGTTTTGGAGCCTTGGGTGGTTCTTACTTGTTACTTTGCTTCGTACGGCTTTGAAGCTTTACCTCACCGGAGCCTCCAAGGAGAAGACGACACACAGGGAACACAAGTTATGGCGCCTTTTGGCGGGAAATCTTTAGTCGACGCTGTTTCTGGCATCGGAGGGAATGGAGTTGGCCGGGTTCTGGCCGCGGTGGCCGCCGCTATGTTGGTCCGCCTCTTCTCAGGACCCGGCATCGCCCTCTTACCTGAAAACGAAGGTGACGATGATTTTTCTGAGACGGAAGGAGCTGGAGAGGAAGACGGAGATTCGTCTCCGGGGAAGGTTCGTCCCGTGACAATCCGGTGGAGGAACATCACGTGCTCGCTCTCCGATAAGTCCTCCAAATCGGTGAGAACATTTCTTTTCCTTGCATGTTTCGATTGCGGACAGAAAACGCGATTATCGATTAAACATAAGTATATGATTATAGAATGTTTGCTCTTTAGCCGAAGCAGAATTGCTTGATTATGTGACTCTCAGGTGCGGTTTTTGTTGAAAAATGTATCCGGAGAAGCAAAACCTGGGAGGTTGCTAGCGATTATGGGTCCTTCTGGATCTGGGAAAACAACATTGCTCAATGTTCTAGCTGGACAGCTTAGTTCATCACCACGTTTGCATTTGTCAGGTCTCTTGGAGGTCAACGGGAAACCGAGCTCGAGCAAAGCTTTTAAGTATGTCCCATGAGTTATACAAGTCTATATTTGGGTGAAACCTGATCATCGTTTGACTGATTTTTTCTTTTCTGCAACGCCAGGCTTGCGTTTGTGAGACAGGAGGATCTGTTCTTCTCGCAGTTGACTGTGAGGGAAACACTTTCTTTCGCAGCTGAGCTTCAACTTCCGGAGATCTCTTCTACTGAGGAGAGGGATGAGTATGTGAACAACCTCTTGTTCAAACTTGGTCTGGTGAGGTTTCTATTGGTCTCTGAATTTAGAGTAATGTGGTGGCAAATTGAAATCCTGGAATCTGTTTCTTGATCATCTTTTGTGGCTCTCCAAAAGGTCAGCTGTGCAGATTCATGTGTTGGTGATGCAAAAGTTCGTGGCATCAGCGGTGGAGAAAAGAAGCGGCTGTCACTTGCATGTGAATTGATCGCTAGTCCGTCTGTCATATTTGCTGATGAACCCACAACCGGTAGATGCCTACTCTGTCTAATTCTAAACATTGATGGATTGGTTTTAAGTTTTAACGCTGAAGAAAAAATCATGTGGTCTTCAGGGCTTGACGCCTTCCAGGCTGAACAAGTGATGGAGACATTGCGAAAGCTTGCACAGGATGGACACACTGTGATCTGCTCCATACACCAGCCTAGAGGTTCGGTGTATTCTAAATTTGACGACGTTGTGTTACTTACAGAAGGAGTTTTAGTCTATGCTGGCCCTGCAGGGAAGGAACCTCTGACATATTTCGGGAACTTCGGGTTGTTTTTCTGAACATTTCCCCTTATATATCACATGTCCCGATTAAGTATGTGCTTTAGGATTTACCACTGACAACTGTTCTTCTGATCCTTGAACAGGTTTCTTTGCCCAGAGCATGTAAATCCTGCTGAGTTTCTAGCTGATCTCATATCAGTTGACTATAGCTCTTCGGAGAGTGTCTACTCTTCGCAGAAGAGAGTACATGCTCTTGTTGATGCGTTCTCCCAGCGCTCATCTTCCATTCTTTATGCCACTCCCCTCGGCATAAAAGAAGAAACAAAGAACAGCATGAGACCTCGCAGAAAAGCCATTGTTGAGAGAAAAGATGGTTGGTGGAGGCAGTTTTTCTTGCTTCTTAAGCGTGCATGGATGCAGGTATCCTCCTAAATACGCATGATCTAAAGAACTCTTTCTGTAACATGCTGGGCTTGAACGCTTTCTCTGGCTTCCTGAAATAGCGGCCAACAGTTTTAAGAGGTAGCATGACATTTACGAATGAAGGAAGATGCCTAAAAAAGAGACATACAAGAGAATCTGTTAATTGTCTCCTTCTGTCATATGACATTTTCTTGAGCATTTTTTGTTTCTGAAAATTTCACCCGACTCCGTAGGCATCATAGAAGGGTCCATGAATGGTAACCAGGGTTAACTTGAGCAGTTTGTCTGATTGATTCCTTCACTTGACTCCATAGGCTTCTCGAGATGGGCCAACAAACAAGGTCCGCGCAAGAATGTCTGTTGCATCTGCTCTGATATTTGGATCCGTTTTCTGGAGAATGGGGAAGTCTCAGACGTCAATTCAGGACAGAATGGGTTTGCTTCAGGTTTAACCCATTTTGATTTTGCTATATACATCTCTCTCTCTCCTTTTTTTTGTTGCGTCATTTAAAGTACTGCTTAGTATGTGTAGCTTTTTTATATACTTAGAAATGATGTATGTCTGCTTCAGGTTGCTGCAATAAACACGGCAATGGCAGCTCTCACAAAGACAGTTGGTGTCTTTCCTAAAGAGCGTGCCATTGTGGATAGAGAACGGTCCAAAGGGTCTTATTCTTTAGGCCCTTACCTGCTCTCCAAAACAATAGCTGAAATTCCCATTGGAGCTGCATTTCCTTTAATGTTTGGTGCTGTACTATACCCCATGGCTCGCCTAAATCCCACATTGTCAAGGTAATTCCTCAGCTTCCTATCTTTTCATCATTTGCTATTCCTGTGGATGCGAGGTAAATGTTATGCATAAGCCTTAACCTGCATCGCACTGATAAGCCATTCTTGAGCTTTCTCTGTGTATTTTACCAACCAATGAACCCAAGTGAGAAATGTACATGACATTAATGTCCCTAACAAAGAGATTTCTTGCCAGATTCGGGAAGTTTTGTGGAATAGTGACTGTGGAGTCTTTTGCTGCTTCTGCGATGGGTCTAACTGTTGGGGCTATGGTCCCAAGCACAGAAGCTGCAATGGCTGTGGGACCATCTCTCATGACAGTTTTCATCGTGTTTGGAGGTTACTATGTCAATGCAGACAATACCCCAATCATCTTCCGTTGGATTCCTCACGCTTCATTGATCAGATGGTGAATTACCTCATCCCAAATTACTATACAGTGATGATGACCTCTCTCTCTCTCTCTCTCTATATATATATATATCTATATATCTACTCTCTTAACATCAACTCATCTTTTGTTCAGGGCCTTCCAGGGACTCTGCATCAACGAATTCAGCGGCCTCAAGTTTGATCATCAGAACTCATTTGACGTCCAAACTGGAGAACAGGTAACAACTAGTTTATATCAAACCTCATTGTCCCTGTCTTTTAGGTCATCGGGGGTTAAATGTTTCTGGCATATAATCGATATTTTGCAGGCGCTAGAACGACTCTCGTTTGAAGGAAGCCGGATAAGAGAGACGATAGCAGCTCAAAGCCGGATTCTGATGTTCTGGTATTGCACCACATACCTTCTACTGGAGAAGAACAAGCCAAAGTATCAAAAGCTTGAGCTTCTTATTGACAATGGAGATACTGAGAATCCAGGAGTGCAGCTGGAGCCTCTGGATGAAGCAGAGGTTGATCAAGCGAAGGAGCCTGAAGATGATCTCAAGCAGCCACTTGACGATCAAAGTCAAACATCATCGGATGAGCTCGACGAAATCCGTCCCTTTGTCCTGGAAGGTTTGTAAAATTGTAATTACTAATAACCATCTGTTGGGGAATTTATATGGTGAATGTTCCCAAAGAAAAATACTAAGAACAAGACAGTTAACTAAAGGTGAAAGAAAGATCTATGTATACACAACATATTCGTGATAGCTTTTTATAGTTAATAAATTGAGTTTTGTGGTGATTATGGATTCATCTCCACTCTTCAGCAGGTAGCAAGTGAGAATAAAAGGAAGTTGAGTTGCTCTTAAAAGGCTTTCAGATATGAATAAAAAGAGTGCTCCTCTTACCTCTCTGCCTTAAATCCAATGTAAGACCGATCTTAATTTCATTAGGCTTGTTTTAACTCTTTGAGACTTTGACGTAACGACTTCTGCCACCTCTTGTTTTATCCTCAATCTAATAATAATGAAAACAAGTTTTGACAATATGCCCTTTTTCATAATTGATTAAAAGATTTTGGAGAAGAAAAAGTCTATTGCGGTGTTTGTGAGCGAGGATGAACGAACATAATATAAATGTCGGGAACATTAAACATTGCCTCAAAACTTCAAAACTCAAGAGTGCTAACGTCAGGATCGACGTCTAAAGATTTCAAACCAACTCAATTCAGATAAGATTATGTGATTATTTTAATAACCGAATTAGTTTCCTAATTAAACAACTAAATAAGATAATACTGTATATATTAAGAGCCGCCCATTGGGAGAAAGTCAAATACCCATCGGGAGGGGACGTGGCGTCCGGTCCAAACACCCTCGTATCTTGCTTTGCCTGCAGATCACGCTTTTTGTTTCTGTTTACAAAAAATATATTTTTCATAAAGAAGAAAAAAAAAAACATTTGATTTTTAAGTGCATTGTATCATTTCTTTATGATTTTCAAAAAAATGATATATTTTTGTGATCTGCGAATATATGTGGTGGTGAGTTATGGACATTTTAAGACAAATAAAAGCATCGAAATCTACTAGCAAAAGAAAAGAAAAAAGCATCGGAATGTTCTAATAATTCTCCCATTAATTTTATGAAAATACTATGAAGTAAGCGCATATAATTAAAAAATGTCACCGACTTGTACGCTTTGCCAGGTGCAATAACAATATAACATAAACAAATGGAGGAGGTCAATTCTATAATTAATGGTTATAGAAAAGAGCCATTAGTATATGTATTTGGCACGTCAGGTGCATTGTTAATTGGAGGCTTCTCAATTTCACTTCACTTTCCTAGTGCCGTGTTTCCCAAACCAGCAAGTTAAGAAGCTAACGTACCGTAGGAGGTTTCACAATGCATCGATTCACCTTGTCAATACATCGTCATCACTTCTCTTTTATCATTTTTAGCATATCTTAATTAATTGCACATTACTTAATAATTTCTATCGATTGATTGTATCTAGAATTTCGAGTTGTCTTGATTTCGGCAGCCAGATCTCAGAAACAAAACATAGGTCAATTGTATCAATAGAAATTCGACCTTTTCAACCTCATCTCTCTTACGGACATGGCAACTCCTAATGCTGCTAGAGGATGTGATAAATTTCTATGGCGCAATGCGGCAGGTATGTTTACCCAAAACTTCTCCTCAAAAGATACGTGGGAACAATTAAGAGATCCATCTCCTATAGTCCCTTGGGCTAAAATGATATGGTTCTCAGAAGCTGTTCCTCGGTTTTCGTTTTTTACTTGGCTGGGAGTTCTCAAAAGACTTCCAACAAGGGACTGACTAAGAAGATGGGGATTGAATGTGCCACCCGATTGTGTTCTTTGTGCCTCGGGAGTTGAGAGCCACGACCATCTATTCTTTGATTGTGCATTCTCCGCAAGAATTTGGAGATCTTTTGCTTCAAGGATTTGGCCTAATCCTCCGATGGATTTACACGCTGCAACTTCTTGGATCACACAATCTAGGCCACAGAATCAGAGACATACCACCGCTATTATCAAGCTCCGTCTGCAAGCCATCGTTTACTACATTTGACGTGAACGAAACGCTCAGATCTTCACCGCTACCTCGTCACCTTCAGCCACTGTCACTACCGCTATTGACAGGTGCATGAGGGACCGTCTACTCTCGCTTCCGCCTCACGACGCAAGCTCTCCTTCTCTCCTTGAATTGTTTTACCTTTTGATTAATCTGTTTGTCGTTTTCTTGTTCCATGGGTATTTTTTGTTTTTTGTTTTTTGTGAAGGGTAGATTAAGTTGTACTAATCAGAAAAACAGAAAATGGTATAAATCTTCACTTTTTTTTTTTTGGTCAACAAATAAATCTTCACGTTTAAACCAAAAAAAAAAAATACAAGAGCGATGCAACGAATTTCGACCAAAGAAACATCTAAAATATCTATAGTGTTATAAAAAAAAAATATAATTTATCGTAAAGATAAATATAAATAAAGATAAAAAGATTATACCCGGTGGAAGAGCGGAACACTGATAATAGAAAGAGACTAAGAATGATTTATATTAAACAAACTTCTTGTTGAAGTTGCGAATGAATGTGTGTCGATTACAATGAACGAAACCGTTCTATTTATAGAAAAATAAATAGTTACTGTGGCAGTGGGCTCCACACGAGCTGTAATGTTTGAAATCGTGTAGCCGTAATATTTGACATTCGTAACACTCCCCCTTGGAGACCAGTGTCACTATTGTCGTTTTGCGTTATGCCTTTGTTGCCTCGTTAAAAACCTTTTCAGGAAAACCCAGTGGGAAAAACCATATGAAGGTAAAAAGAGTACAACCACGCAAGCTCCCCCTCGAATGATCAGTATGTTATCTTATAAGTCTCTTTGATGACGCATTCCAATATTATGGACATGTTTCCTAAACATAGTGGTGGGTAATGATTTCGTGAAGAGATCCGCTGCATTTTCACATGATTGAATATATCTCACTTCAATTTCGTTATTCTTTTCGAGCTCGTGAGTGTATGAGAAAAACTTCAGAGGGATATGTTTGGTTCTATCACTTTTGATATATCCTTCCTTTGTCTGAGCGACACATGCTGCATTATCTTCATATAAGATAGTTGGCTCCATTTTTACGTGAATTCCACTACTCGATTGGATATGTTGACTTATTGATCTTAGCCATACACATTCTCTACTTGTTTCATGGAGTGCGATGATTTCAGCATGATTTGAAGAAGTGGCCACAAGCGTCTGCTTCTGAGAACGCCATGATATAGCGGTTCCTCCGATCATGAATACATATCCTGTTTGTGATCGGGCTTTATGTGGATCCGATAAATATCATGCATCTGCAAAACCGATCATTTGACTCTTTGAGTGTTTAAGATAAAACAAACCTAAATCAATAGTCCATTGGAGATAATGAAAGACATGTTTAATCCCATTCCAATGTCTTTTTGTAGGAGATGAGCTGAATCTTGCCAAAAGATTAACAGCAAATGATGTCAGGTCTTGTACAATTTGCTAAATACATAAGGGCTCCAATTGCACTTAGATATGGTACTTCATGACCAAGTATCTCTTCATTTTCCTCATGCGGTCGAAATGGGTCATTCTCAACCTTAAGTGATCTAACGACCATAGGGGTACTTAGAGGAGTTGCCTTATCCATATTAAAGCGTTTTAACACTCTTTTGGTATATGTGGATTGATGCACAAATATACCATTTTGAGAATGCTCAATTTGTAAGCCAAGACAATACTTTGTATGTCCGAGATCTTTCATCTCAAATTCTCCTTTTAAATATTCAGATGCTTTTTTGTATCTCCCTTTGAGTTCCGGTAATATTTAGATCATCAACATATACCGCGATAATTACAAATCCAGATGTTGTTTTCTTGATGAAAACACATGAGCATATAGGATTATTCACATATCCTTCTTTTGTTAAATGCTAACTGAGACGATTGTACCACATGCGTCCAGATTGCTTTAGCCCATATAATGATCTCTGCAACTTTATTGCACATAATTCTTTGGGTTTAGATTTTAATGCTTCTGGCATTTTAAACCCATCGGGAATTCTCATATAGATGTCAATATCTAATGATCCATATAGATATGCTGTAACGACATCCATGAGACGCATCTCTAGATTCTCGTCAGCCGCTAGACTCATTAATAATCTAAACGTGATTGCATCCATAACAAGAGAATATGTTTCCTCGTAATCAATCCCAGGTCTTTGAGAAAAACCTTGAGCCACGAGGCGAGCTTTGTATATCATAATTTCATTTTTCTCATTTCGTTTTCTAACGAAAACCCATTTGTATCCAACTGGTCTCACATCTTTAGGTGTGAGTATAATAGGCCCAAATACATCTCGTTTATTAAGCGAATCAAGTTAGACTTGTATGGCATATTTCCATTTCAACCAGTCCTGCCTCTTTTGGCATTCATACACAGACCTTGGTTCTGGATCGTCGTTTTCATCGTCTATTTTTTTAGACACTAAGTATGAGAAAACGTCATCAACATCATCCATTTCATTTCGATTCCATATCTTTCCATTATGGATGTAGTTGATGGAAATTTCATGATTTCCTTCAGGTTCATGATGCTCTATATTATCATTAGTCTCATGATTTGCTTCTTCCAAAATGTTTTCTGCTATTTTGGGAATATCATGCTTTTCAGCTTCCTTTCGTTTTCTAGGATTTTTATCCTTAGATCCAACAGGTCTACCACGCTTTAAGCGTGTTCTTGACTCATGTGTATCATCTGCTCTTTCACTTTCTTGTGGTATTTCAATACGAGCAGGAGTATTTGCAGCTGGTATATGTGATTTAGTTACCGTTTTAGTATCTGCAAATGCATCAGGTAGCTGATTTGCTATACTCTGTAAATGCATGATTCGTCGAACTTCTAGTTCTGACTGTTTTGTAGGAGGATCAAGGTGTAATAGAGATGGCACACTCCATTTGATATCCTTTCCTACTTGTTTGTTTTCTCCCCTAGAACCGGGAATACTTTCTCATCAAAATGAGAATCGGAAAAACGTGTCGTAAAGACGTCACCAGTCTGTGGTTCTAGGTATCGTATAATTGATGGAGAATCACATCCAATATATATTCCCAACCTTCTTTGTGGCCCCATCTTTGTACGTTGTGGTGGTGCTACAGGCACATAAACCGCACAACCAAAAATTCTTATATGGGAAATATTTGGTTCTCGACCAAATGCTAACTGTAGTGGAGAATACTTATGGTACGCACTTGGTTTATCCGAATGAGTGCTTCTGCATGCAAAATAGCATGTCCCCATACAGAGGTTGGAAGTTTTGATCTCATGATCAATGGTCTTGCAATCAGTTGCAGACGCTTAATTAATGATTCAGCCAAACCATTTTGTGTATGAACATGTGCCACAGAATGTTCAACTTCGATTCCCATTACCATGCAATAATCATTGAATGCTTGGGATGTGAATTCACCAGCGTTGTCTAGTCTAACTCTTTTAATGGGATAATCAGAAAACTGAGCCTTTAGTTTGATTATTTGAGTTAAGAATCTCGCAAATGCCATATTTCGAGATGACAATAGACAAACATGTGACCATCTGCTGGATGCGTCAATTATTACCATAAAATAGTGGAATGGTCCACATGGTGGATGTATTGGTCCACAAATATCCCCTTGAATTCGTTCAAGGAATTTTGGTGATTCATTATTGATTTTGGTTGGCGATGGCCTTATGATCAATTTTCCTAGAGAGCATGCAGCACATGTCATTTTACTTCTCTGATAAATCTCATGGATTTTCATCGAATGACCATGTGAGCTCTCTATGATTTTACGCATCATTGTGGTGCCTGGGTGACCGAGGCGATCAAGCCATAATATTAAATCATCAGGATTTCGTTTCATCACAAGATGCGATTCTATTGCATCTATGTAAGTATGATGCAAACCAGAAGGGAGATCTGAGAATTTTTCCAATATAACCCTTTCTCTCAATTTCTCAGAAGTTATGTACATATACTTCTTTCCATCCTCAGTTGCAGACTGAGTTTCATATCCTTGAAGGTATATGTCTTTGAAACTCAACAAATTCCTTTTAGAATTTGGAGAATACAAGGCGTTATTTATGGAAAATTTTGTTCCATTAGGCAACATAAAGTTGGCTTTGCCTGTTCCCTCGATCAGGTCTGTAGGACCCGATATTGTGTCAACAATCATTTTTGTTGGTTTTGACACAGAGAATAATCTCTTGTGTCTCAGAATAGTGTGCGTTGTTCCACTATCAGGTATACAAATTTCTCGAATATTTTCCTTGGATATTGTTCCATTCGTATTGTGATCCATTTCTGTAATCAACATAAACATCAATAAAGAAAACGAAATTTCATTCATAGAAAACAAAACACACAATAATTATACATTAGAATGTTTTAAAAACAACATTTATTCATTTTAAAAACTGAAATGTAATAATTATACATGGCATTACTCGAGACTATTCAATAGTCTCACTACAAGCATTTCAGTTATCCGCAAGAGCGGTCTCGTCGAGATCATTTGCAAAGTCGAGGGAGTCGAGGTACGATGTACCCTAAAAGTGTTCCATGAGGTTCACTTCCTTCTCTTTTCCTTTAATCGACTCTTGGTACAACTTACAGAGATGTGGTGGGGTTCGGCATGCCTTGAACCAATGTCCTTTGGACCCACATCTGTAACATATATACTCACGCTTCTGGGTGGTATTCACTTGGGTTTCTTTCCCCTTTGAAATATGTTCAGGTCGAACCCATTTGTATGAGTTCCTCCCTTGTGGGTTGTAAGTTCTACCTCGTCCGCGATTGAATCGACGGCCACGACCCCGATAGGTTTGACTTTCTCTTTCGGGATCCCTTACATTTGCGGTATTCACTTCAGGGAATGCTCTGGTTCCCGTAGGTCGAGAGTTGTGGTTTTTTATGAGAAGTTCACAATTCTTTTCTGCTAATATGAGAGTCACGATTAGCTCAGAGAACCTTTTGTATCCGCAACTTCTATAAAGTTCTTGCAGGATACGGTGTTCTTTATGGAAAGTGAGGTAAGTCTTCTCGAGCATCTCTGCTTCAGAGACAGGTTTACCACAAAATTTCAACTATGAGACTATTCTCAAAATAGCGGAATTATATTCATCCACTTTCTCAAAATCCTGAAATCTCAGGTTTTTCCACTCCTCTAAGGCATGAGGGAGAGTTATTTCCCTCTGGTTGTCAAACCTTTCCTTTAGAGCTTGCCACAGCTCTGATGGGTCTTTTATGCCTGCATAATCATGAGTCACATTCTCATCTAGATGTTTTCTTAAGAAAATTATCGATTTTGCCTTATCTTCGGCAGGGGAGTTGTTTCCTTCTTTTATTGTGTCGGATAATTTTTTCGACTCTAGATGGAGTTCCACATCGGTGGTCCATGCTATGTAGTTCGCTCCAGTAATTTTTTAGAGCTGAGATCTTAAGATTCTTGACGCTTGCCATTTTTGATTTCTAAAAGTAAAATCATAAAAATATTATTAGTATTATAATTTTATTAGAAACCGTTTACATGAATAACAAAAGCAATTACAAGAAAAAATAGTGCATAGAAAACTAGCACAACAGTTGGGATAAACTCTTCGGGACTAACTACTCCCACGAACATACCATAAATAGAAGCCAAAATTACAATTGAACTTAAAAGCAATAACAAGCTAATTATTTTTAGAAACATTTTTCTTACAAAAGAAATTTAAGAAAAAAATATTTGAGAAAGATTTGAGAGGAGATGAAATGTTTGTGTGAAGAAAAATAAGTGAAAGATAAGTATATTTATAGATTGAAAATACTGTTCATAGCCGTTGGAAAAAGAGAAGATTTTTGAAAAAAAAAATCTTTGTGACCGTTGGAATCAAAGAAAATCAATCTGGAAATTTTAATAATTAATCAGTTAAATTTACCAAATTTCAGGTACAAGGTTTATATACAGGCGGCCGAGCCTCCTTATATAAACCATAACAAAAAAATAATTTACCAAATTTTAGGTACAATGTTTATATGCAGGCGGCCGAGCCTCCTTATATAATAACCATAACAAAAAATAATTTACCAAATTTCAGGTACAAGGTTTATATACAGGCGGCCGAGCCTCCTTATATAATAACCATAACAAACAAATAATTAACGGTAATATTGTGGTGATAGAATCATTCACATTTAAACAGTAAATAAAATAAACAAGTGAATAAATATATGGTGACAGACTCATCCATATAAGTATAATAAATAAACGAGACGATAAACCGTTTATTATAATATTAAATGAATAGTGGTGTGTTTAAACAACCACTACAAAATAATAAATTATTATAGATGCGGCATAACGTTCGTTATAGTAGGGTATATATTATGATTATATATTTAGCTATAGTGAAGAGTGATCGTGCTGATAACGTGTTATAAAAATAAATATAATTTATCGTAAAGATAAATATAAATAAAGATAAAAAAATTATATCCGGTGGAAAAGCGAAACTCTGATAATAGAAAGAGACTAAGAATGATTTATATTAAACAAAAAAGTTGCGAATGAACGTGCGTCGATTAAACCGTTTTATTTATAGAAAAATAAATAGTTACTGCAGTGGCCTCCACAAATCGTGTAGCCGTAATATTTGAAATTCGTAACACATAGATCATTTTAGCAGAATTAAACCATTGATATATTACCCAAGTTGGTTGATTGATGGTGATTGGTGAATAGTAAAAGACGTGTAAAGAAGATTTAAATAGAATCACCGAACCGAATCTTGAGAGAATTAAGAAACAGAGGTGGAATTGAAAATGACGTGGAAGAGAAGAAAAGTGGGTCCCGTTTATCAAAATTGGAGATTAGCAACGCGCTAATCAATAATCATATATCCCACACTTTTAAATGTTTTATTTTAAAATCCAAATAATTCGCTTATAAATACATTACCACCATCTTCTCCAACCAACAAAACAACGACCTCCTTTCAACATTCCAAAACCTCATAAACGATTACAAATCCGATATCAGAAAACAATGGAAGCTACACTGGTTTCTTCTCCGGCTCCGATTTCGCTGCTCCGGTTCAATCCACTGGTGTTTTCCCCGAATAAAACGATGACGTGGACACATAAGAAGATCAAGATGAAGATGATGAGCGTCTCTGCTGCTGCGTCTTCTGGTAAAGACCATTACTACGGAGGAGGGAGATTGGTGGACGAGAACATGATCGTTCTGAGGAAACGCATCCACGAGATGAAGATGGTTGAGCGAAACTACGAGCCTCCTTCTCATTGGATGGATTGGGAGAAGCGTTTCTACAGCAGCTACGACTCTGTTATCTGCGATTACGTTGGTCTTCTCCAGAGTTTCCTCATGAACTCTCGCCCCACAGTCGCAATCGCGACGCTGCTTCTCCTCCTCGTCAGCGTCCCCGTTTCCTCCTCCGTTCTCGCGTTTCGCCTTCTTGACCTTCTTCATTGGGTTCTCGCCGCCGCAACATCGGGCAACCTGGGCTGATCTGCTCGGCCCTTTTCCTTTTACCCGCCCACAACAAATTCTTTTATTTTATATATTGGTTCCTGGATATTGTATATACACATATTCTTTTATTATATGATTTTTCACATTAGCTTAAGATATGTTTAGAATCTCGTTATTAGTTTATTCTTTCATGGGGTTTGTACTTTTTTATTCTAATTACATAAACATTTCTTATTATGTCTAGATATGTTTAGATATAATATATATTTTTGGTTCTGAAAATCATTTCAACGGATATTTAACTATTTCAAAAGCTTCATTTCAAAAATATTTAGCGCAAAAAGAATTTTTTATTTTTTTTTTGTTAATTAGGAAGGGCCTAGACTCTAATCCTCTTTGGTCCGGGACCAACATTTGTTAATACCTTACGACATGGCGTAAAACATCTTTCCCACCGAAAATCAAATTAGAAACACAATATAACTAATATCTGCACTTAATCACTAGCCCACTTCATTCGGTAATATATATCTTTCTTTATTTTGAATACTTATTGGTGATCCTGGTTTTTATAAACCCTTCTATATTTTGATTTCTATATAAACTATTATTCAGTTAGAAAAAAAAAAAGTTTTACTTTCGTTCTCATTTTTGTTGGTCCATGTTATCATTTTAATGATAATTTTGTTTTTTTTATTTGTTTACCCTTCAAGAAGCGAATGGACGGACAATGGAGCGGCGTCTTTGGTTGCTCTCTTTTAGGCCCAACAACTTTTGCGTTTCCACATTTTTCATTCTTTTTTTACCCACAAAAATTATGCGATGCTATATAACCCATGCCGCTTTTTTCGATTGATGAAAAGTGCTGTGCGTTGTCCCAAACTTGGTTTCTGTAATCGACCCACTAATTTCCACTGTCACGCTTTCTAATTTTGTAGTTTCATAACTTAGATGCTTGCTACTCTAAAAATGAGGAGAAATTTCGGGTGCGTCAAAAAAGTAATAGTGGAGGTATTTCGAAAAATATAAAGATAAGAGAAGTACCAATTTTGGGAACTGTCAATAAAGTTGGGGTTATTTTATGTAAATAAAGACAAAACATGGGACAGAAGTAAAATCCGAAAGATTCGGGTTTGTCTATTCTCGAAAGTCGAAAAGTGAAGAGTGTCTTTATTCGTTTGTTCTCCCACAAACCCTATCTTCAGTCTTCACTTTCTTTTCTCCGCCACCACACAAACATATTCTTATTTCTTCTTCTTCTTCGTAATTTCATATTTCTTATGCTTTTCTTCTCATCTATATATTCAAACATTTCATTCGACCTTCTCTATTCATTGCCTCCCAACCCCTAATTTCTCCAAAATATTGGCTTTCTTCCTATTCCCACCCATTTCTGCTTCTGGGTTCTTCGTATTCATCCAAGTTCCTTCTCAGCCAATCATTAATTTTTCCGAATGTTTCAGGGATTATACAAATTTTCATTCATCTAATATATCTTGCCAATCCAATCTCGAATTTTCTACAAATTTGATTCTGTCTTCACCAAATTCTTCCCCGAATCTTCTGCAATTTTGGATTTTTCCTCCCAATTCCGTCATTTTATCCTAATTGATTTGATTATCTATCGAATTTGGAGGAGGGGTATCAATGGCGCTCGCGTATGACCCTCTCTTCATTACATCGGACAAATCCGCCATGGATGTTGTAGCCTCACCGCCGCCGATGATTTTAACCCAAGACGAGCTCAAACGAATCGCCGCTTACAAAGCCGTCGAGTTCGTCGAATCCGGCATGGTCCTCGGACTCGGCACCGGCTCCACCGCCAAACACGCCGTCGACCGCATCGGCGAGCTTCTCCGGCGAGGAGAACTGGAGAACATCGTGGGGATACCAACGTCGAAGAAGACGCAGGAGCAGGCTCTCTCCCTCGGGATCCCTCTCTCCGACCTCGACGCGCATCCCGTCATCGACCTCTCCATAGACGGCGCCGACGAGGTCGACCCTTATCTCAACCTCGTGAAAGGTCGAGGAGGGTCTCTGCTGCGAGAGAAGATGATCGAAGGAGCTTCTAAGAAGTTCGTGGTGATCGTTGACGAGTCGAAGATGGTGAAGCACATCGGTGGGAGCAAGCTGGCTCTTCCGGTGGAGATCGTTCCCTTCTGCTGGAAATTCACGGCGGAGAAGCTCCGGAAACTGCTGGAGGGATACGGGTGCGAAGCGAATCTCCGGTTGGGAGAGAAAGGGAAGCCTTTTGTGACGGATAATGGGAACTACATAGTGGATATGCATTTGGACAAGGATATGGGAGATTTGAGGGCAGCGAGTGATGCGATCCTGAGGCTTCCTGGAGTTGTGGAGCATGGTATGTTTCTGGATATGGCTTCCACTGTCATCATTGCAGGTGAGCTTGGTGTCAAGATCAAGAACAAGCAGAGCTTTTGAAGTTCTTTCTTGTTTTTGGTTTTGGCCTTTTTGGGGTATTTAGGACAAGGAGGATTGTGGTTGTATGGAAGAAGAAGAAACTGGGAGATCTAGATAATAGATAGGTTCGGATGATTGTTATGATGTCACTGTGAGGAGATTTGACTTTTCACTGAGTTTTGGTTGCTTTTGATCATTCTTAGTTCTTTGCCTTTTGAAAGCTTTCTCTTTCTTAGTACTGGGCCTATACGTTCTTATGTGTTGGGCTTTGCTTCGGTTCGGTTAAATATCATAGTCCGATATTGATAGGCTCACTACTACACATTCTTAATCAAATCCCTTGACTAGATCAATTTTTCTATAAATTTGAATTTTAAAGTGCTTTTTTCTCTCTCAATTTTAAAATAATTTTGTTGATGTAAGCATTGTATACGAATACGAGATCGTCGAATGCGATGGAATCAATATCATAATTGGCGTAATCGGTAACGGATTTCAATTTTAAATTGGTTTTGGTAGAACGGTTGGCCTAAAAGACCAATTAAAAAGCAGTGTTTAACACAAAATCAGACCATACACAAAAATTAGTACGTGGTTAGTAGTCAACCTGTCAAATGATCCAATCAGTGTTGGCACACCTCATCCCCCCCACCACCCTTTAACTGACACGCTTCAAACACTCCCACAATGGACAACGTAACACGTGTCATTCATTTCAATAAAAGAATCGCATGAAAAATACTTTGGTGGTCGTTTGTGAATCTCGTTCGTAGGCCTAGCTTTGAAAATTATATCCTCTTTTCATCTTATTGTTTAATGCATTCTTTTGTTGAGTTACCTTGGTTAGCTACTTTGAGTCTTTGACCACAGCCACGTGTACGTAATGTATAGCTACATAAATTATCCATGTACTATATATACGATACGTCTCCCGTGATACTGATATTGTTATTTTTTTGATATAAAGTAAACTACTAATCATAAGATTCGAGAATCTCTATACTCCATCTCTTTGCTTCATCTGTAAACACACACATAACTTTTTGTTATCTCCTGAATAATTCGGAATTCAGAGAGAAAGAAAGGAAGCTTTTATTTATTATGCTTTAGCTTCAGGAAAAGACGATTCTCTTCTTCTAAGTCTCCTTTTTCTTCGCTTTTCCACTTACTTTCTTCTTCTTCTCCTTTCTTTCTTCTTTTTCCGACAAAAAAAGAGAAGAAAACGGTACAGACCTCTTTTCTCTTCTCCTTTTGCTCCTGTCCTAAATTTTGGGTCTGCCTCTCCATTTTTCCTTTGTTTTCGGATTTTTCCAATTTTTCGCTTTAAATTCAATTTTATTTCTCTCGTTTTTATGCTGACTATTGTCTCTATATGATTTCGTCTCAGCGTATTTTTAATTTCGTTCAACGTTCTTGTTTTTCGTTATCCTCATCTGGGTAAACTCAGATTCCTTCGCGTTCTTCGTCGATTTAACTTTTTAAAATTTTCTTGGGTATAATTTGAGCTTTAACTTTTAGATTTCCTTTTTTTTTTCCTGTAAAATTCGAGTAAACTGTTTCGATAAACTTGTTCAGTTAATTTCTTCCAAAACAATAATAAAGTATAATA
Organism: Eutrema heterophyllum; assembly: GCA_002933915.1. Lineage (NCBI taxonomy): Eukaryota > Viridiplantae > Streptophyta > Magnoliopsida > Brassicales > Brassicaceae > Eutrema > Eutrema heterophyllum. The sequence continues at coordinate 107,811 of PKMM01053011.1, forward strand.
GTTTTACAGCTTTTGTGTTTCTGGTAACCAAACAGCTTTGGTTCAGCTTCACCTAAACCGGTGAAGCTCATAATCCAGAAAAACGTTTGTTTATTTGAGTCGCTCGATCTAAGTGTTTTTAAAATTTTCAAGTTTTTTTTTCATCTCGTTTAATTAATGAGCAGCTTCTAAGTCACATGTTCATGTTGCGTATGCCATCTCCTTAGCATTTATTGCGAATGCTCCTTTGAATGATTCTGACCCAACCCATTATCATCAATTCGCAGCCAAAGAAAAAAGGCGAGAAGAATATAATAAAAAAAGAGGGTTTCTTCAGCTGCAAGTTTCTATCTTCAAGACATGGGAGACCATTTCGTGCTGCTGGTGGATCGGTTAATAACAGAATCGACGATTGAGGCAGCGATTCAGAGCAGGAACCGGATGCTGCAAGCAAATATACCGGTCGAGGAGGAATGTAGAATCCTTGATGAGAAAACACTTGAGAAGCTGCGTAACGGAGATTTGTCAATGGTAGAGTGTAGGATTTGTCACGATGAGGACTTGGATTCAAACATGGAGACTCCTTGTTCTTGCAATGGCAGCTTGAAGGTAACAACAGAACTAAAAACATTTTACCTTCTTAGAGGAGGAGACTCAATGAAAAACAGAGTCATTGGTTTGATATTAGATGATTGTTGTTGGCAGTATGCACATCGGAGGTGCGTGCAGAGATGGTGTAACGAGAAAGGTGACACCACCTGCGAGATTTGCCATCAGGTCCTCCTTTTATCTCTTTTTTTTTCTTCTAAATCTTGTTGAAATTGAACGTATCTGACTATATAGATATGTTTTGTTCAGGAATTTAAGCCGGATTATACAGCGCCGGCTCCACTGTTAGAGTTGGGTCATGTTCCTCTTCATTTCAGGGGAAACTGGGGAATATCTCAACGTGAGCATCGTTTCATCACAGTTGTACCTGCTGATTCCACTCTTCTCGACGACCAATATCCTCTTTCTTCCACCACAAGCTTCATCTGTTGCCGTTCCCTTGTCCTCATCGTATGCGACGAGCCCTCCTTTTTCACAGTAAACCTTCCGTTAAAACACTTTCACGTCTTAACTCTTGCTTCTCTTGGCAATCTGCAGTTTATGGCTCTTCTGATTCTCCGACACACCCTTCCCTTAGTCCTCACCGGATCAAACCTCCATGTCTTCCCTTTGTTCACGGTGAGAGATCATCTGGATTATTATCTCAAGACAGATTCCAGCTATTGATTTGATGGACCCTAATTGTTATTTTGGTTTTCAGTTGTTGTTTCTGAGAGTAATCGGAATCATGCTACCAATCTATGTCGTCACCAAAGCAGTTGCCACCTGCCGCCGCCATTCTCAGACCCTAGAAACCTCTGACTCTGAAGATTCATCTGATGAAGAAACAGACTTATGGCGCTTGCCTCAAACGCAATCTTACATTATAGGCGTGCCATGAGCACTGTTCTCATCGACTTTCACACACAAAAAGTCGATGTCACTGTAAATCTCTCACTTATACATGTAAAAATTTAAAATGTTGGATTGGATTTAACAGATAAATGATTGACAAAAAAAAAAGATTTAACAGAGAAAAAAAGAAAATATCTCTTTGGCAAAGCTCTTTTCTCAATTCTCAATTCTCATCGCACCACCAGGTATTTTCCCAGATCTGCATTGCAGAGAGACAAAAGACTATCTTGAATTCTTCCATAACATCTCTAACCATGTGGTCGGATAGAAAATTATATTAAAGATTTCTATTAAAAGATCCCAACATTCACAAATATCTGTGTGTGTATTCCAAGATTCAAGACAAGAATCTGTACAATCTTTCAAATCAGAGACAAAAAAGTTTAAGAAAAAAGGACCTGAAGCAGGCAACTTTGGGATCTCAACTTCCAACAAGAGCCTCTGTGTTTGTTGTCTGTAAGTTATGAAAACATTAAGAGCTTCTAGTTGTTCAATTCCAGCTTCTCCTCGGCCTGAAAAGAAAAAAATGGACAGAAGGGGTAAAGATAATATGCGGAAGAGAATTAGTAGCAATCATTATATCTAAATAGATAGAAGTAATACTTGCGGTTCTTCTGCTGCGTCCTCCAGTAACAGGCAAGCGCCCCAAATGCACAGCTGGCGACGGCTATTGCCAATGCAGCTCCAATCGGCACAACCAGAGCGTTGGTGGCTACTGTCAAGTCTTCCGTGGCTGAGATTGTCTCTTCCTTGCTCCCGATGACACTCTTTTCCTTGTAGAGGGAGACGAGCTTGGGCCCATAGTAATTCTTTAAGAACTTGTAGACATGGTCGTGGTCCCACTCTATGTTTTTCTGGTTACTCGAGAGAGAGCACGATGGGCAAAGCTCCTTTGGTGGCCATATGATCTTGGGGAACTTGGGGTCACCTGAACTGAGAGTAGCTTCGTCCTTCATGAGTCTCTCGTTGACCTTATTGTGCGTGCTCCACAGCCACAAGACAAAATCACGTGCCTTTTTGAAAGGAGTTTTGACGCTGTCCATGAAATGCACACGTATGTAGTTTAGATGAGAAAAGACCGCAATTAATCGAGCTGTGAGTTTTTTTTTTTTTTTACCTTAAGCACATATTGTTGAAATGCATGCGGCATTCATCACACATGAAGAAGTTGTTGACGAAATCACATATTGCCGTGAATGCAAAATGACTTTCTCCATCCTCAATCCTCACGGAAAGTGAATGAAACAGAACCCATAATCCGCAGCTACAGTCAAGCATTTAAGGAATACTTCAGATACGAGTGGGGCAAATTGAATTGAAGGAAATTTGACAAAAGGACTACAATACCTGAATCCGCGAGTGTCGTTCTTGCTGCCACGGCAAAACATCTTCCAAATAAGAAATTAGGACAATCAGATTTCTAATGTGGATTATACAGGAAAAACAGTAAGAGAGTTGGTTGCAGGCACCCACGTAATATCCATGCGGAACATCTTTTCCACAAATAGGGAAATTTCCCAGGGTATCTTTCCCTCCAGATTCTTCGTAAGAGCATTTTCCAGAAGGGCATAAGTCATCATAGTTCACTAGAATTTCTGCAGCTCCTTTCCGACACCTATAATATAAGATACAGTTAGTATGGAAAAAGAGGTGACCATCGAAACACAAATGTAGACATTAGGATGATGAGACTTTAATTTACCTCCTGGATAGATGATGTGCTGCTAGAAGCTGGATAAATCTAATAAATGAAGCACTTGTTTCAGATGATTTAATGGCCTGTGGATATCACGGAAATACTTGTTGATTACCATAAACAGAGCGATTGAAAGAAGGTAGTACAAATACACACAAAAATCATACGGATTTCTCTACCTTAAGTGCTAATATTATGTCAAAAGCTTCTGCGGTTGCTTCCTCAATGTCATACACAGCCTGAGAAATCTGTGGCAAATCAACACCCGGTTATCTTTAATCTGTTTGATCTTAACAGAAACACTACTAGTATCAGTAAAGTTAGGCAGAGAGCAGTCTAGAAACCTGTTCGTAGTCGGTTATATTTGACAGGACATGTTCATTTTCGAATTTCTTATCATCCAAGCGATAAGAACTACAAAATATTGAGAAAAAATCAGAGATCTGTACGATGTCTATAGGGATCTGATATTGGCAAACTAGCTCTAGGAAAATATAGATACGCTTCAAAGATAGAATAACGTTTGAATTTGTTAGATATACTTCGAGCCAATGCTGAAGATTAAATTCTGGAGCATTTAAGGCACAAACCTGCCTATCTGCTTGTTAATCCAGTCGAGTAAACGGTCAGCTGTGCGGCCGTCATCGATTTCGAGTATCTCGCTTTTCTCCTTTTTAGGTTCCCAACTGCCAGAGACAAACTTTGAAGGAGGACCCCAAAAGAGCATTGGATAATGAGAAATGGAGAACTTGTCACAGAGCTTGGTATTCGTCTGCGCTGCCAGGGAAGTCATCATATTGACCAATTTAGCATCAGGATTAGTGACCCAACAGGATTCATGAAGCCCTTGTTTAGATAAATTAGGAGCATGGAGTAAGTACCTTCATTGCACAATCAACTCTCGTCATCAAAACCATTCCAGGATGTATTGCGTCTGGTCCATTGAAGAGCCTTGCGACCTTCTCATAATGAGGCTGCAGAGTAACAATTTAGGCAATGAAAATCTACGAAAATGAATAGAGGCAGGAGCCAAAGATCAGGCGTTGAATAGTTATGTACTTATGTTACCTTGTAGTTTCTGCAGGCAGGACACCTAGAATCAAGTGAAACGATACACGAATCAATACCCGCCCAAATTACTACTGTGGAAAGTATAAACCTTTTGCATTCATCTAGTAGCAATTAGTAGAAACATACGAATAGGATGATAAAGTTAAAATCTTTTCCACGCTAGATCCAGTACCAAACTTTAGGTAGCAAAAAGTGAAGAACCCACCAACTAAAACTGTAAATTTCTAAAAGACAGATTTCATTCTAAGCAATCGAAATCAATGCTCTGGGGTTTGTAAAATGGGAGAACTGACCAGTGAGCGAAGAACTCGACGACGGCATACTTGGCGGGAGTGTCATGAAGAACTGAATCGAAGTTGGTAGTGTTCAATTCGACAGCTTTATCTTTCTGATCGGCGTTACCACCGCCGATATCACGGAGAATCGAGCGCGAGCCCGGAGAAGAAGACGCGGTAATTACAAGGCTCAGTAAACCGGCGAACAAAACCAGATGTACCAAAGACATCAAATCGAATCGAAACAGAGAATAATTCACCCTGTTAATACGAACGCTCCGAAATTTCAAAGTTTCGCGTTAGGATTTAGAGAGAGAGAGAGGAAGCAAAGACCAGCGAAGATCTATAGAAAGCTTCCCTCCTCTTCCATTGAGAAATGAAGCTTTGTGATATAGAAGCTCCAGAACGACGTCGTACTCCGAGCCACTCATTGAACTCCGTACCGTGACTTTTCTCCGCCTAATTTAAAAATGGGCTTTATTCGTATTACGCTCATAAGTGTTTGGGCCATGTTGGGCTCATCTATTACAAATTACCTTTTTCTGCCCACAGATTAATCATTTTGTTAAATAATTCCCACTTCTACTCCATTTACTCTAGTCGAATGCTTATAGATTTCATCATGCAGCAATTGCCTTCTTTTTGTTTTGTTTAATCCATTATTTGTGGACCTTTGAAGCCATCATGGTACTGCAAAAAGAAAACTATAATGTGTCGGTCATGTGCACATGACATCCCCTAATAATTAAATATTTAACTAATAAATTAGCCGGTTATTGCAGAACGCAGATTCACGTGTACATGAATATTTGAAATTCATTCACTTCACTTCACTTGTCTAAAACCCCTGTTAATCTCATGTAAATATCATAAAACATGCTCATGTCTCAAGCCCTAGTTCATGAACAAGAATTATGACCATTTATGGTTATGTTATTTTTTGTTGTTGTCAAGGAATGATAAATGTAGTAGATGTACATGCACTAGTTGAATAGTATACATTTACAGTTGGACTCATATATAACAAAACTACACTACCCAAAAGAAAAAGAAAAACTAAATATATATTCTTCAACATTTTGAAGCTTATCTATGAAAAAAAAAAGGAACAAAAGCTTACAGCCTTTCTTTTTTTGTTCTTTCTTTCGCTGATTTTAAAAGAATTTATATATGCCAATTTGCCATTTTTTGCATCTTGTCAGCATCTAGCAAGCACCTAGCATCCACCATTAATTAAAGGGCCTAATATGGCCTTTGGCTTTTCCGCTATATGCGATATTAATCCCTTTACTTTTGCTATAGTCCAGGTTTCTCCTTAGATTTTATAAAGTTACAATCGTAACCCCGAATAACTCGAACGTGCAGTTAACACCGTCTATGATATGCAGTCAATGACATTACATTCCCTTAGGTTTAACTAGGCCTGGCCAAAATATTCAGAACCGAAAAACCGAATCGGATTAGAATGTACAGAACCGAACCGATAAGTTATAAATATTCGAATGGTTTCTCTTATAAAATATTTCGGGTACTCGAGATGAACAGAATCAAACCAAAACCCAAAAAGTACCAAAAAATACGAAATACAATTATATAACTAAAAATATTATGTATCTTTAGTTTTGAAATAACTAAAATACTCAAAATTACAATTATAAACCGAATATATTAGTATGTTTAAACCGAAATAACTAAAATACTCGAAATATTCGAAAATCTTTAATTATATTTGTCAAACTTAAATTTTTTAAAAAAAATTTAACCAAATTTTATTTAAATTAAACAATTTTTAAAAAAAAATTCAAGAATTATGATAAATTTTGGATATCTAAAACCAACCAAAACTCGGGCGGATACCCGAATGTCCATGCCTATGTTTAACCGTGTAAGTAGGTGGTATGACCTCATGCCAATCACAAACGAGACAAACGAGAGTTTCGCGGCTACTTATAAGTAATCGTCAAATGCAAGGACGAAATACATAAATCCAAAATTACTAGGGGCTTATGTGTTACTCACTCTCTTTCATTCTCTCTCTCTCCTCCAAATATGAACCAATCTTCTTTCTCCTCATTTGCTTCATTGACCCCTTTTTTGACACTCCTGAAATTCCCAATTTCCTTTAGCCGAATCTTGACTCTCTCCTCATTGTTGCCTTCGGATTCCCTCTTTTCATCAATCTTTGCCTCTTTAATCGGAGCTTAGAAATCGGTTGGGGTTCTGTTCAATCAATTCGTCTTGCTTCCATCGATTTCCTCTTCTTGGAATCTCCGATTCAGCCGTTCTTCCAAGCTTCTTCGTTGTCTCATCGGAGACACCCGCCATGTTCATCATATTCACGCATATCAACTTATTCGACCTATATAGATAGGTCAATCAACTACGAGTACTGGGAGGAGTGTTGTTGCTGTTTAATCGTTCGTCGAAGTCGGAGGCTATTGCGAATCCCTTGTTTTTATCATTCCGTTTATCTGTTTCATTGTCATCGTTGATCGGGTGAAGAAGGAGATGTTGGGGGCTGGATTTCAGTTGACGAGAGGGCGACACGGCGAGGACCCTTTCTACTGTTCCGCCAAAGCTCGCAGGGGCAATCAGCGCATCGATCAGCTGCGGAGAGCTCAGAGCGACGTCTCTAATGGTAGATCAGCTCTTTCCAAGGAGAATCTCGTGGGTTCCATCAACAGAGAATCCGAGAACGAGTCTGCCTCGCGAAAACTTGCTTCTGAGCCGTCCGCTTCGTCGTCGAGTAATCTGGAACGGTTTCTGGAGTCGGTCACACCATCCGTGCCGGCCCAGTATTTATCTAAGGTTTGTTTGAACATGTCAAATGAATTTCTGCGTTTCCAGCTTGTTTATGCATTTTAAAAATCTTTTCTTTTATGTCATTGTCTTTCTCTTGAAAGAACTCTGTAGCTTTTCGTTTTTTTAAATTTGGGTAACTCATTCCTTTTTGGGTATCTCTGGTCTGTGCTCTAATGGTGATGAAATTCTCTGCAGACGTCGCTACGGGAAAGAAGGGCTGATGATGATAAACTTGTGCCTTACTTTGTGCTTGGAGATATTTGGGAGTCATTTGCAGAGTGGAGCGCCTACGGCACAGGAGTGCCTCTAGTTTTGAATAACAAGGACCGTGTTATCCAATACTATGTGCCCTCCTTGTCAGGCATTCAAATATATGCTGATACTCTTGCGTTGAGTTCGTCTCTTAAAGCAAGGTAAATATAGTATATTCTATGATTTTGTGTTCTCACAACAGAACGATAACAAGTTTTCGTGATATGAGCTCTTTTATCAATTTTCCTATGGCAGGCGGCCAGGTGATGGTAGCGACAGCGATTTCCGGGATTCAAGTAGCGATGTCAGCACCGATAGTGAATCTGAACGGGTTTCTGCTAGAGTGGACCATATCTCATTGAGAGATCAACATCAGGAAGATTCATCGAGTGATGATGGTGAACCTTTAAGCTCTCAAGGTCGTTTGATATTTGAGTATCTTGAAAAAGATCTTCCGTACATCCGTGAACCTTTGGCTGATAAGGTTTGTGTCTTAGTTTCTTCACTAGAACCTCACATATAAAATTATGAAAGCATGCTGAATACTAAATAGTTAATACTCTCTAAAGGATTCTGGAAAACTTTTGATAGATATTATTGATCACATCTGCTCTTTTGTATCATATTTCTTAAATGGTAACTTTTATTTCATCATCATATTATTGCAAGTAACTTCAAATATATAACCAGTGCTCTGAGATTTTTCTCAAACCATCATTTTTTTATCGTTAAAGAAATGGCTATTAGTTGTTTTCAAACCGTTAATGTGGGTCAACTGTTGGCTATCAACTAATCAGAAATGCTCAATCCGGTCAGGAACTGGTCTGGTCATCAACTTAAACTAGACCGCATTCTAAGCTCAGAAGAAATGGGAACTAGTGTGAGTCTGTTGTTAATATCCGGCTCCTCGTGACTATTGCCTATGTTGCATTACAGGTCTCTGACCTTGCTGCTCGGTTTCCCAAGCTGAAGACGCTAAGAAGCTGTGACTTACTTCCCTCAAGCTGGTTTTCTGTGGCATGGTATTGTTGTTTGTACGTTGAGTGCAGTTTCTTGCTGCCAATATGCTGCTCACGTCTCTGAGAATCCATTATATACTTTGCAGGTACCCAATTTACAGAATACCCACAGGACCTACACTTAAGGACCTGGATGCTTGTTTCTTGACGTATCATTCCCTTCACACACCGTTTGCGGGTAAAACAAAACTGTTTTATATCTATTCAAATAAGCAAGCCATAGATTTACACGGTTGCAATTATCAAGAGAAAACTTGCATAGGACTTAGTCTAATAAGCCAGGGTGAATCCTTACGAACCTCGACAAATCTACTTGACTGAGACCAACATGTTCCAATCTTGTAGTGACATGTGTCTAGAGTAGGATCATTTTACAATTGATCACTTAACTAGGTGTGTGTGTGTGTGTGTGTGTTCACGAGAAGATATTTCTGCGAAGTCAATTTTTCTATTTGAAGGATAATTGTTTGGTAGATAGATCTATTGACAACATTCGGCTGTTGTAGGTCCAGGCAGTACACAACCAATGAGCCTTGTGCAGCCAAGGGAGAGTGAGAAGATGTCATTGCCTGTATTTGGTCTCGCTTCATACAAGTTCAGAGGTTCTGTATGGACAGCCAATGGGGGCTCTGAGCACCAGTTAGTGAACTCCCTCTTCCAAGCCGCTGACAAGTGGCTGCGTTCATGTCATGTCAGCCACCCTGATTTCCTCTTCTTCTGCCGCCGCTGATATGATTTTAAAAGGAAGTTTTTTCGATAAGGAACAACCAAAAGACATGAATTTGTGAAGCACTTTTGAGTGGTTCACTAGAGTTTTAACATTAAACTCAAACTGTTGATGGTTGGTCTCAGACCTACGTTGCTTTATCTGTAAGTTATAGATAAACGAGTTTAGTTTTGTCAGATTATGTATGTGAACCCTGGGCTAACCCTCTTTGTTGTATACCAATACATACCATGTTGTCTGCAATAGAAACTTTTTGGAGTAAATGTGAATGTTCAAACTACTCCATACAAAAGTTAGTTGAGTTCAGCAAAACCTGAATATGGCTCCACCAATCCACTGGCTGCCCCCATCCAAGCTTCCTTCATGTATACACAGCAGCAAATCAAATCAAACTTAGTATGGCCTTTTCTTCCTTTGGCATTGAACTCAGCCACTTGGTCTCCGGCTATCTTGCAACCTCTGGAACGATATCGGAGCAGAGTTATAACGGCGGCGCTGAAAACGATTCGGCCAGAAAACCAAAATTGTGGATCCGTGCCAATGGGCTATACTTGAGTAAATAGAACCAAAACTTGGATTCCCATCACAACAATTAGAATCACTGCTTGCAGTTGCCACACCTTGAACCGATGCTCGATGGGATCAAATGGGAACTACCATTTAAGCGGCTTGCAATGGATCTCCTCGGAAGACAGAGGCGCCATTTTGCTAGCGTAAAATCCAGAATGAGTTCATGAAACGATCAAGAGCAGCTCTAACAATCCACACAAACTCTAATAGACTAATTCCATATCCACACAAATGGGACCAAATCAATTTGAGTCAGACGAGCGCGCCGAGGAAGGAAAAAAACTTCATAAGATATCGAGCCGTAGCTAGATTCATGGGCTTTTACAAAACGGGCTTTATAACGCACTAAGTGACCAATGGACCTGAGGGAAAAACTAAATGGGCTTGTAAGGCCCATTCATATCCTGCTTAACCCTAATTTGAGTGTGGCATATATATAACCGCTCTTCGCCGCAGCGTATTTCGTCTCTTTGGAATTCCGTTTGATTCGAGCTCGACAGAGGTTAGTGTTGATTTCTTCATCACTCATCTTAGGCCCTCTGAATTTAGTTTACTGTCTTCATTAGGTAATCGATTTGGTTTTGATTGACCTGCAGGAATCGGTAATGGCAGAGTCGAAGGTTGTAGTTCCGGAGTCGGTGCTGAAGAAGAGGAAGAGAGAGGCGGAGTGGGATTTGGAGAAGAAGCAGAATGCTGAAGCTGCCAAGAAGAAGAACGCCGAGAACAGGAAGCTTATCTACAAAAGAGCCGAGCAGTACTCTAAGGAGTATGCCGAGAAGGTAACTTTTCTTCTCTTTTTTTTCGTTTTCTCGTTAGATCCAAATCGAAGCAGAATATGTATGCTTGTTTAGATCTATCGTTCTTCCTTTTATCTGGGTAAATGAGTATTGTTTCTCTTTTCTTTTGTAGGAGAAGGAGTTGATCTCTTTGAAACGTGAGGCCAAGCTGAAAGGAGGTTTCTATGTTGACCCTGAAGCTAAACTTTTGTTCATCATCCGTATCCGTGGGTATGTATGCTTTTTGTGTAAGTTTTTGCATTTCCAAGAGATGATATGTTGTTTTTCTTATCTTTTGTTCCTTGAATTCGCAGTATTAATGCCATTGACCCAAAGACAAAGAAGATTCTGCAGCTCTTACGTTTGAGACAGGTTTGTCTACATTTTTCTTCTTCAGTCTATGAGTCTTTGGATGGATTCTCACTTATTGGTTTTATGTTTTGGACCTAAGAGTTAGTTACTGTAGTTATGGATTATGTTTGATATTGTGACATTAGACAATCGTATTCTTCTGGTGGACTGTGTGTACATGTATGGACAACAGAACATATTAGCTTCCATGATATGTGTTGCCTTCAGAATTGAATAAAGATCGAATTTTGCATGTCTGATGCAGATCTTCAATGGCGTTTTCCTTAAAGTCAACAAGGCTACAATGAACATGCTTCGTCGAGTTGAGCCCTATGTGACTTACGGGTACACCTCAACCTACACCTTTGATATCATAGGCAATGATAACAAACTCTTAATCACAGAGTTATCTCTCTTTCTCTCTCTCTGTCCCCTTCAGGTTCCCTAATTTGAAGAGTGTTAAGGAATTGATCTACAAAAGAGGATACGGAAAGCTTAACCACCACAGGATTGCTTTAACTGACAACTCTATCGTTGAGCAGGTTTGAAATCCTCTTCTGTGATGGCTCTAGTTTCCTAAATGTTTTCTGATATAAATTAGTAGTTTTGATTTGTTCTCTCATACACTATAACTACAGGCTCTTGGAAAACATGGGATCATCTGCACTGAGGATTTGATCCACGAGATTCTTACAGTGGGACCTCATTTCAAGGAGGCCAACAACTTCCTGTGGCCATTCCAGCTCAAGGCACCGCTCGGTGGCCTGAAGAAGAAGAGAAATCACTACGTTGAAGGTGGTGATGCCGGAAACCGTGAGAACTTCATCAATGAGCTTATCAGGAGGATGAATTAGATGTTTTCTTTTCCAATGTCAGTCTTATCTGTGTTTTTTTCACTAAGTGCTTCCTTCTGGATTTTGATCTTTTTATCAAGTTAAAAGACATTTTGAGCATTCACCTTTATTGTCTTTAGATCTTAGTTTTGGCTAAGGACATCGCGAGTAATTCTCCACTTTCTTAAATCGGTGTTTCAAGGAATGGTTATACTTTACAGGCTCTTGTATGAAATTATTCAAAATCGATATCCTCATTTTGTTTAAGTATTCGGTGTTGTAAGCTTTATTTAATATGCATACTCGTATTTTACATGGATCAAAACCAAGGATTATAGTAAACAAAAGCAATTTGTCTGCAGGTTTTCATCGAACAGATTCACTGAAAAGACTGCATCCAAACATTACAAGAATTCTCGTCTAAGCTTATTGAAACAGAGAACAATTACAAGGACAAAGACTTTTCTCTGCACCAAGCTGAGGATTTCATTTTTTAAGCTTGTCTTCTTTTACTTGTAGAAATCGCATCTTTTAATCTGCAGAAATCGCATCTTCCGGAAACACAAACCTTATGGTGTATAAGCATTAATTAACCCATAAATTAGGAGGCTTCCACAATGGTTATGTATTAGTTTCTCTTTTTTTTAAAGTCAAACCTTTTTTTGCTCTCTTCGTTCTTTTTTGTTGGCGAGGGTAAAATGTTAAAGCAGAGGAAGAAGAGGAAGATATACTAAAACCAAAAAAAAAAAGAGGAAGATATACGTTGAAGAAGAGACTTTTGTTACCTTTTTCCTTTTCTAGAAGTTTAGAAAAAAAAAGTATTTAGAATATCTGATTATTTAAAGAGACCCAATTGGATTTGAGAGGACGAAATAGAACCATTTTAACTCTCTTGGTTTATAATAGTTGTAACTAGATTTCTTCTCGGTTTAAGTTATTCGATTCAGTCTAATTTAATATATTCGGTTTTCGATTTTCATGTCAGAGCAGAATACGAACATCGTTTCTACAAAGTAATCAGGTGATCAAAATGAAATACTATTTAAAAAGATAAGTATGGGTATTTGAACATTTTAAAAAGGTAAGGGTTTCTTGAATCACTTTTCCTTTAAAGAACTAATTTTTAAGAAAGCTGCAGAAAAATTACCAGAGAATTATGAAAATAACCTAAATTTTATATTTGAAATAGAAAATTAGTCTACCTTTTTATAATTTTTTCTTAAATTTTTAAATACTGAACTCCGTAGCAATAGTGGAAAAAAATAAGTTATAGGATTTGCATTATATGATTTTTTGGGACTAATTTTTTAAAAACGTATTTAGAAACATAGCAATGAATTAAACTTTGTAAGATTATGTGTTTTATTAGAATGTTACACATGCATGACATGTTGATCACCTTGTAATTTAGCAAATTTAAACATGTGTCCCATGATTTCAATGTTTCTTACACATTTTCATATAATTTACTTTAAATAAACATGTTTAAAGAAAAAAAGTGAAGCATTGAAAAGGAAGAATGAGTAATATATATATATATATATATATATNGATGCCCAGTGATAGTCCTCGTAGGAATCAACTCATCCTTCTCATTCTTCACCACAGTTATCCCTCCTTTCTTAGGAACAACATGCACTGGACTAACCCAACATTAAGAAGGAAACGGTACACAGCTAAATATAAAAAAGGAAATGGATAAACTTTTCTTTTGCATTCATACTTTGTATATAGATGCATTATACACATTCATTTGAAAAATATATAAGAAATAAAGAGATGCATGCATATTTTAGTTTGAAATGTAAAGAAATTGAAAAAGATAATATAAACTAAATGATATAACAAAATTAGAGAACCGGATATAGCTAAATATCAACAAAAGTGATTTACATCAGATTTTTGCATGCAAATGTTGTGTATATAATGCATGCTCAGCAACTTGACGATTATAGTGTGTTCATATTTACATATGTGAGTACGCATGTAACCGTCCGTATAAGTCTATGCTTGCTATTTCTTTTTCTTTATTTTTTTTTTTGACGTTGCTTGTGATTTCTTATAATTCTAGAATTGTTTTGTGTTAATCATATTTGTACTTATCGCGTGTATGTGTGCATATATTCACGTGTAGATTGTAATATTTTTGTTTAGGTTACTGACCTGAAATATTTTCTTGTTTACAGATTTGAAGGTTTCAAGGCGGAAATAGTTCGTATAAGGGGTATGATAACTTTTATATCACTCAATCTAAATGTATATTATTTTAAAAAAAAAAAGAAAATCAAATTTAAATAAGGCTGCCAAAGGCCAATGCAGTGTTCTAATCTTCCAGAAAGAAGCCAACGGGTAATAATAATAATAGTGGAAAAGCAGATTAATTTTGTATAACAACGAAACGAATCTGTTGCATGAAAAATAGAACATGTATCCTATGTTTCTATGCACATGTTAATGATAGGAGGAAACGAGCCCCATGGCGTTTGGGATAATAAAAGCTACCACAATTAAGCGATGATTAATAGTTTAATTAAGAGTAAAAAGCATGCCAAAGAAAGCTGACACCAGAGATTAAATGGTAATTAATTTCTCTTATATAATCGTGATTGACTATGTTTTATGGAGATTCCAGGTCTCCTTAAGTGTTATCACAACAAAAAGCAATGTCTCTTGTGGATCAAATACTTGGCCAAGGAGCAGGTGACATCATAATAATAATCTACTTATTATTTTCTTATAAAATCTTTTTTCTTCTCCATCTTAACATAAAACCAAAAAAAAAAGGTTTTCTTTTCCTTTACTTACTAGGACTTTGAATATGAATCAAACCTGTCCAATTTCACATATATTAGATTATGATTAAAACCTGACATTTGAGGGGAAATGAAATTTAATTTTACCTCAAGACTAACGCATTGGGAATGTTATTGCAGTGGCGGATTTATGTGTGTGGAAAGACAAGAAAAAATCAGGCATAACACTTGTAATGGCCACACTTTTCTGGTACGTGTTGGAGATCATGGAGATTCAAATTCTACCCCTTCTCTGTTCAATCTTGTTACTCCTCATGCTCCTCCTCTTCCTCTTGGCCAATTTTGGACAACTCCTTTTCCTTCGGTACTTATCAAATACACATCCTCTCCTTTTTCTTAACATCGATGATCCGGGTCTAGCTTGACTAATAACAAATAACACTAGAAGCTTAATCATATATATATGATGTGATCTCAAACAGGAGACCTCCCACTCCTAAACAGATGAACCTAGAAGGTTCCCCAGTTAGAGCCTTATTTTCGAAGATCGAGGGCCTTGTCTTGATGCTGTATGAGATTGCATATGGGAACGACATCAAAACCTTTCTCTGGGTGAGTCTTTGCTACCCACGTTACACTCTTTTTTTTCTAGTTTCCATGCAAATTTCAAGAATCCTTTTGTTCATTTATAGACTTCATGTGTGTGTGGCAGACCATCTTTTATGTAGCCATCATAGACACCGTTGGGAGCTACATCAACCTCCTCTCAATTTTGTATATATGTAAGAAACATCACAATTATCTGACCTGTCATCTCATTCTCATTTTTTTTGTTTTTCGTGTTTCTAATAACTGTATTAATCACACGGCTTCCAGGCGTATTGTGCTCGATGACGATTCCGGTTTTGTACCTGGACTTTCAAGAGGCCATTGACACTTTCATTGGGACGGAGAAGAACAAGTTAGTTGAAGTATTCAAATCTAATGTTCTCGATAAAATTCCTAGGGCCACGAAGGTGGAGTAGTGTTTACCGGAATGAAAAGCAAAGCTATATGCTTTTATCATAGTGTTTAGTTTATTTGATTTATAAAGGATACTTTGGTTGTAAGTATTCTTTAGTATTGAATATAATTTCTTAGAGATTAAAATATTAAGTTGAATGCCATAGCTAACAATCTCTCTAGAAGTTTAGGGTGATTTTCTGTAATGTACTTCTCAATTAATATTAGTAGGATATTTCAATTTATATTATAAATTCATATACCTATAGAAAATATTCATAAAAGCTAGAATTTATTTTTAGTTACCATTTTAGAATTAGTTGTTCTTAGGAGCTCCCTAATAATCAGCAGTGGAAGCAACGAGTCCATCCTCCTGAAGCTGTTTTGTTTCTTCTTGTCTCATATTCTTTTTCGAAATTGAAGAAGCTATTAAAACATTTTCTCGTCAACACTTTTTCTCTTCTTCTTCCAGACATGGGCTGCTTTTGCACAACAAACTAGTAGATTATCAAAATCCAACTAAACTAGTAATTATTTTGTCTTCCATTTGCACATAACAGCATAAATAGTCACATAAGAAACGGAAAATGAAGAAAGCTTATAATGATCTATTCAGATGTCTTCCTCTGGCGATCCCCATCAGGTTCTTTCAGCGACTAAGGGAACATGGCAACAATTATAACTCCATAAGAGTGTTGACAACTTCTTCTCACCACATCATCTTTTTCATTTACCTCTTTGCTCGATCTCTTCTTCAGTAATTTCAAGTTTCCTCTTATCAACACCCCCTTGGTTCTTTCTAATCTCTGTAGAGGATATATCCATTCGGAATTTTTCTGCTGGAATTGAGATAAACACGTCGCTTATTTCCTCTGGAATATCAAGATCTTCAAGAACCTGCAGAGGAGCAAGGCATACAATATCATAAACAACGCTCAAGAGAGAAGCGTATAATGATTATTATATTGCTCGAGACTCTTGTGCTTAAGTCAAACCTTAAATACACCATCTACATTGCGGCCACCAACAAGGAAAGTACAACCTGTTCGCTTGCAATCACCAAGTATCTCCAACATCCTTTTGTAGCTTCCTTCATAGTACTTTGGCTGCAACAAGTAAAGATTCCTTAGTTATTCTTCTTTGATAGCGTGGAATTGGAAGATAATAGAGCACTTCAGACGTCTGTGTCTTACTGACTTTTAAGTAGCTAATCGCCACATCGTAGAATACACAGATCTAATTGTAGGGTTAAGGAAATAAACAAAAAAAGGATCAGGAAAACTGGAAAAGGTTCAGTATTTATACAGACATTAACAAGCCTTGCTGCAGTGTCAGCGCCAATTACAAAACTGCTTCCTGGAAAGAGTTCAGCTTTCTTGTAGAAGTATGGCTGATTTGAAACTATTACCGTCTTTCCTGCCAACCGAATACTTAACCAATATCAAAAGATGGCACGAGTTATTAGACATAAAATTTCCTTGGAAAACTATTATAGCATGAATCTGGATCGCAAAATTTTGGGAAACAATCTGGATCATAAGATTGTTGTAACTCAGAGATGCCAAAAAGGTGGTGCACAAGGTTGAAAACATGAATAAAATAGTAAGTGAAAAGTAAGGATCCCGCCTACCAACTGCTTCAAATTGCTTGACACGATCTTTAATCTGTGCAACTGAAAGCGGTGGTTTGTCGGCATTTACTGCGGATATTTCAAAACATGGGTACCCGCCCCCACAAACACTGCGTCAACAATTCTGCTTGTGAGATTGTTTTCATTTTATTTTACAGAGCAAAAAAAAGACTGTTTGATTTGTTCTTTGGAGATAATAAAAAACGTTAAAATGCCAGAGACCTCTCCAAAATCCAACAACCGAATCAATTTATATAGCACAATATGTGGGGAACAACAAATGAAATGATCAATTACTGATTACCTTGCATTATATAGCATATCAGATTTGACTATGAAACATAGAGTCAGTAAAGAGTCAAAGACATTAAAGATACACAGAAGACTCAGGTTAATGGTTAGCATTAACCATGGTTTTTCTTTTAAACGTGTTCATTTGAAAGAGAAGCAGGTACTCGTTAAGCAAATAATAAAGACATACTAGCCTACCTCATAGCAACTTCCAACAGCTTGAGATGACCGTCATGTAATGGGTTAAAAGAACCAGGCAGTATAATCTTTCTATCTTTATCTGACCCGTATGATTCTGCCATAATGGTAGAACAAATGCAAGTTTCAGTTAAAAAACAAAAAAATTCAAAAAACATTTTGGGTCAAATGACCAAAATCTTACCCCCAGAAAATGGATAAATCTTAGAGCACAATTGTCCATTTATAAGCTGCTCTAGTTCTTGTTCTTCACTAAACTGGGTTTCCGACTCATCAGGCACCTCAGACTTGGTCAAGCCAGAGTCAAGTGTCCCAGAAACCTGGCATGCCTTGGCCATAGCCTAAGATAATAACCCGAAAAAGGTTTTAAGAACTCAGTCCATGATAAGTACCTCAAGGTACAATGCTTTTAGAAAAGTTATGCGAGCTGAGGAAAGTATGGATAAAAACTGGCCCAGATGAATATCCATCTTAGTATTTCAGTAACTGAAACTAACTTGTCAGTTTCTTTTTTCTCTCTAAAACTAGAGAAAGGTAAATCAGATGCCAACGCCCTAGGCAGGTACTAGGTTGTGACTTGCAATTAGCTTTATAAACACACCTGGATCAGTACACGGCTTGCCACCTTATCTTCTTCCTCTCGGCTTCGTAGGTTCTAAAATTCTCCACAATAAGATAAGAAACACATGAGTAGTTTGATATTAAAGACGAAAAAAGCAAGGCGGGAGAAAGAATCTAGTAGTCATCACACCTTTGTTAGAGTGACTGAAGTTTCCCAGATCCGGTCGGATGCTCTCATAGACAAGAAAAATCTACTCGCGGAACAAACAAAACTATGAGTTATGGAAACCATAAGTAACCAATGCTAGAAAACCTAAATCCCCTGATATGGTTGTTCGGATTTCACCGGGTTTTACGACTTATTGAGATAGCTTACATTTCAAGCAAACAGTTTTTTCATTTTCAGAGCAGCAAACAAAAAAATTGCATAAACCTGTGATCACCACGCTTTGGAGGAGAAGTTGCCAATGCTCCCGTAAAACCCACACCAATCACCGAATATCCTATCCACAAGGTTAGGAAACATACACAGAAGTTAGAACAATCCCAGGATTCCTATTTCTTGCTAACAAGCAGCAACAACAACGATGTTGAAGAATGAGACCAATTCCAATTACCGCTAATTTAACTGGTTTAGACGAACCTGGTTTAGACAGCTTAAGCGCACGATTATAGGCTAACAAAGCCATCTCGTTCGCCATTGCTTGGCTACAGTGTTGGCTCGGAACCTGAGAGAGAGAGAGAGAGAGAGCGATAAAAATCTGCTGATTAATCTGGAAGAGAGAGAGTCAACGGGAACGATTGCCATTGAAATTGAAGTTTTGAGAACAAACCCTGCCGAGTAATTGGACCATAGATATCCTGGAATACGGAACCACGGCTTCGAGAAGCGTGTTCGAAGCTCCTGGAACGGACATCAACCAACCTAAAGCCTGAAATTAGTTTCCGAATTGAGACTGCCTGCTTTACCACTCAAACCTCACAATCACACACAATCGAGAGAGAGGGGAGAGAGAGAGAAACCACGGAGGCGCCGCCGGAAAGATACACGACGGCCTGCGTCGGCGATGAGTGAATCGCTTCGACGATGGTACGGATCGCAGCCTCTCCCATTGTTGTTGACGTTGACTTCTCCAGTCAGTCCCAATCGTGCCAGAAATGCAACATTACAATGTTTCCGTATTTATAATTTTGCCCCAAAATGTTTACTCCCACCTTCCCTCGGAGTCGTCCCGTGACCCAGAACGAGAATTAGATATTGGGCCCACTCTCTGGGTTTAGGTTTAGGGCTCTATTCTATCCTAAAAGGCTAAAACTACGAAGGATCACACTTCACAAGTCGACTTATCAACAATTTATATCGTATCACGATAACGATAATAACGACAAGAAGGGCCGGACAAAGCGAGACACTTGGGGCGTACACGTGTCCTCTCCTTTTTTTATCATCAATGGTGCCAGCGCAACCAGTGCTTTGTAGCCGTTGGATGAACCTCGCCAATTTGACCGTTACATCTGATCCGTCGATTCCGGATGAATAGTGATCGATCTGCAGTTGTAACTTTTAAACTAACCAAAAAGTTTTGCCAAAACTTAAGCATTTAGCATTTCTTTTCTTCAGAAAGTATATAATTCAATTTGATACCTACATGGTAAAGTAAGATAAAGAAGATGTGATATTTTTTGTAAAAGAAGCCTCGGGGGATAAACAAAGAAGGAGCGTGGCATCTTACGACAATATATATCAAACTCTTATCTTAAAATCTCCACATTTAGATCTGTCTTAAGCGCCAATTAGTGAGTTCAATACCAGATTTTAATAGACTTACTTGACATTTTCCATTTTCCATTTAAATGATTTAGGCCCTTCAGGACAATGTAAAAGTTGGTATTTTGTGGGGTTTCGTGCTTACTGCAACATCTATGAATTAGTACAAAATTATATAATGGTAATTACAGATGCATTGGTGATAAATGAATAATCTATTGGAAATTAGGGAAGATCGATGAATAGAAAAGGACAAGCACTGTAAATGTTACCTACATTGACACTTGACAGATCATTCAAAGGCTACACACTTCACCAATAAAATACTTTTCAGAATAAAACAATAATCCTGACAAAAGTATGTAACTATTTGAAAAAGGTTCTGAAATACACATTTTTACATAAGAGATTATGATAAATTTGGTCAAAAAGCTTAGAAATGACAGAGATATTTAGTAGTTAAAAATGGATTAATGGAAACTTGCGACAAATTAGCGGTATGGATTAAATCGCCATTGCTTCTCTTTTGTCCAACTTTCACCTCTTTTTTCTCAATCTTGGTATTTTCTTTTTTTGTGATTCTCTTCTCCCAATGCTTCATAGGTCCAAAAAACAGAGCTCCCCTACCTTTTGTATTCTTTCTTCCTCCTTTTTCTTCAACAAGAGTATCTTTATTATTCTTTACACTTTACTCTTTACTCCATCACTATCACTCCTCTGCAACTCTCTCTCTCTCTCGCTCTCTCTTTGTACAAAGCTTGAACACTCGTCCTTTTGTTCTAGTCTTTCATCTGAAATGTTGGCCTCGCTGATCATCTTCGTTGCTCTTCTCTGCAAGTACGTCCCCCATGTGACTGTGAGTGGCTTAAACGACGAGGGCTTCGCTCTCTTGACGTTTAAGCAGAGCGTTTACGAGGATCCTACAGGTTCTCTGAGCAATTGGAACTCATCGGACGACCACGCCTGTTCTTGGAACGGTGTTACTTGCAAAGAACTCAAGGTGGTGTCTCTAAGCATCCCAAGGAAGAATCTTTACGGTACTCTCCCTTCTTCTCTAGGGTTTCTCTCCAGTCTCCGTCACTTGAATCTCCGGAGCAATAGATTTTATGGGTCGTTGCCTATTCAGCTTTTCGAGCTTCAGGGACTCCAAAGTTTAGTACTTTACGGCAATTCCTTTGATGGGTCGGTTTCAGACGAAATCGGTAGGCTTAAGCTTCTTCAGACCTTAGATTTGTCGCAGAATCTCTTCAACGGATCGTTACCACCTTCGATTCTGCAATGCAGTAGGCTGAGAACGCTCGATGTCAGCCGAAACAACTTCTCTGGCCCTTTGCCTAATGGGTTTGGCTCAGCGTTTGTCTCTCTGGAGAAACTCGACCTCGCCTTCAACCAATTCAACGGCTCGATCCCCAGTGACATCGGAAATCTCTCTAATCTGCAAGGAACTGCTGATTTCTCTCATAATCACTTCACCGGCTTAATCCCACCTGCCCTGGGCGATCTTCCTGAAAAGGTTTACATTGATCTCACTTTTAATAATCTCTCCGGTCCGATTCCTCAAACCGGTGCTCTGATGAACAGAGGACCAACGGCGTTTATCGGCAACACAGGGCTATGCGGGCCGCCATTGAAGGACCTTTGTCCAGGAGATGAACTCGGGCTTAATGCGTCCTACCCTTTTATCCCAAGCAACAACCCACCCGATGATTCCGATAGTAACTCTGAAACCAAACAGAAATCGAGTGGTTTGAGCAAAAGCGCCGTCATTGCCATTGTTCTTTGCGATGTAATCGGAATATGCCTTGTGGGTTTGCTTTTCACTTACTGCTACTCAAAGTTCTGCGCTTGTAACAGCGGGAACAACTTCGGATTGGAGAAAGAATCCAAGAAAAGGACTGCAGAGTGTCTGTGTTTCAGGAGAGACGAATCGGAAACGCTATCGGAAAACGTGGAGCATTGCGATATTGTGGCCCTCGACGCTCAGGTAGCGTTTAACCTGGAGGAGCTGCTAAAGGCGTCGGCTTTCGTTCTGGGGAAGAGCGGAATCGGCATAGTGTACAAAGTGGTTCTAGAGAACGGGCTCACACTGGCCGTCCGGAGATTAGGTGAAGGAGGGTCTCAGAGATTCAAGGAGTTTCAGACAGAAGTTGAAGCCATTGGGAAACTGAGACATCCTAACATTGCTAGTCTTCGAGCTTATTATTGGTCTGTTGATGAGAAGCTTCTCATCTACGACCATGTTCCCAATGGTAACCTCGCAACCGCTCTTCACGGTGAGTCACACTTTTCTCATTTCAAGTTGCATCATTCAGTTACATCATGCAAAGTCATTATAAGCGTGTGTGTGTGTGCAGGCAAGCCGGGCATGGTGACTGTTGCTCCGTTGACATGGTATGAACGGCTGAGGATAGCGAAAGGGATTGCGATAGGGCTTGTTTATCTGCACGAGTTTAGTCCCAAGAAATACGTCCATGGAGATCTCAAGCCCAGCAACATTCTCATCGGACAGGACATGGAACCTAAGATCTCTGATTTCGGACTAGCACGGTTGGCAAACATTGCTGGAGGATCTTCTCCAACGATACAGTCAAACAGAATCATCCAAACGGAAGAGAGGCAGCAACACCATCACAAGAGCGTATCTTCGGAGTTCACAGCTCACTCTTCATCTGGCTCCTACTATCAGGCACCCGAGACTCTTAAGATGGTAAAACCGTCTCAGAAGTGGGATGTTTACTCTTATGGGGTCATTTTACTGGAATTGATTGCGGGTAGGTCTCCGGTAGTAGAGGTGGGGACATTGGAAATGGATCTAGTTCGGTGGGTACAGGTTTGCATTGAGGAGAAGAAACCATTGTTTGATGTTCTTGATCCTTGTTTGGCTCCTGAGGCAGATAAGGAAGACGAGATTGTCGCTGTTCTTAAGATTGCAATTAGT
Organism: Eutrema heterophyllum; assembly: GCA_002933915.1. Lineage (NCBI taxonomy): Eukaryota > Viridiplantae > Streptophyta > Magnoliopsida > Brassicales > Brassicaceae > Eutrema > Eutrema heterophyllum. The sequence goes on from PKMM01053011.1 coordinate 130,806, forward strand.
TGCGTGAATAACAGTCCAGAAAAAAGGCCTACCATGAGGCACGTTTCCGATACTCTCGACAGATTACCCGTGGGCGACGATTGACAGATCTAGAGATTTGCACAGAGCTCAGAACATAAAGCTCGTTTTAAAAGAGGAAGTTGCAAGTACTTGGAGCTTAAGCCTGATGAAACCAATGTGGTTACCATTTGTTTTGTTTTGTTTTTTTATTTTTCCTGTCTTGTTGGTGGTTATTAAGATGTCCCTCTCTTCATAATCGTATTTAAAACTTCAGTTACATCAGATGTTGAATATAAGAATCACAATTGAGCTAATTTGGATATTAGGATGAACAGTGAACTCCCCAGGAGAGGAGAGGCTTCGACTCCAAACCTTAAAAGGGAAGAAGAGCATCGTTTCTTCTTGCGATTCTCATCCGATTCACACTTACGACGAACTGCCTATATATTAAGTATCAGGCAAATTACAAATGTGGTAAAAATGCAACTTTTTGTATATAGAGAAAGTGTAAAACTTCTGGTAAAAGCTTACTTCCATGGAACATCCCCAACATTCCTCCAGATACCTTCTCTGTCTCTGTAGACCAAAGAGAACTCAGACTCATCCTGGAACAACCTCAATCCCGACATGGTTTGCATTCCTGCAAATTCCAAATTGATGTTGCAAAACCTTCTAAAACATATTTGTAGCTGGAAGGTTCAGACTCAGAGCACAGCTTACCAAACATATTGTCAAGCTGAAGAGCAAGAGTTGAGTAGGTTCCTTGATCAAGAACGCAAATCTTACGGCCTACCACTAAGCCATCCATATTTACCTTCACATAGGCCAATTTGCTTCTGCTCTCTTCTCCATCATTGTAATATCCCTGAGCAAGCCCTTGGTTTCCAGTTTCCTCACTCTTCAGCTGTGAATTGCTGCTATAGCTGGGCTGCGACCAGTCTATGAGCTCACCATACCCGTCCAGACCTATCACTTTGATTCACATAGATATTGAAGATAGCAAGTGCGGATTAAGTAAACTAACTATCGATGAGGTGAAAGAAATATTCACTTTGAAAGCAGCAAAGAAACTCACTTCGCCCCGACGGGAGGTAAGTATCATGTTGTATGGTCCTAAGGCTGAGGCCTAGATCGATTACGCCACCACCCTTCTTTGTCTGCGAGTAATATGAATGAAAGTTGGAAGACCCATGAGAAAATTCTGCAGGTGTGTTTGGGTCCATTGATATTTCTTTTGATGTCTACTAGTGCAGATAAGAGAAAGTGGGATGAGAAAGAGAGTTCACTGATAAAGATTTATAGCCTGAAGCTGATGCTGAAAGAGTGTCAGAAGAGTTAAAGAAAAAAAGACATAATAGCAGACAGGAAAGAGACAGAAGACAAGAAAAACCCATCAAGATTCAGTTTGTGGCCTCTTGGTTTGATGCCACTGAGTCCAAGGGATGGGGAGCTGACCACAGAGAGATTTGTTTCAGATTTTGTAACCCAACCAGGCACAGCTCCACTCGGTGAACTCTGTTATAACAGCATCTGAGTATCGATAACTCAATTAAGGAGAGGCTCTCTGTTGCTTGCTTGACTGAGGAGGCAGTAGTCTAGTGCAAGAATACAAAATCATGAGCCGGCAGTATGGATAGAGAGAGAAAAGAGTTGGGTTTGGGGTTTATGTGATGATACAAATGCTTTCTCTTTCGAAAGGGAAAGTTATGTTGCCAAATTGCAAGACAAGTCGATTTTGTCACTACCTTTTTCTCCCACACCTTGTCTGAGAAGTTGTAGGGTTGTGTGAATGGTAGATCCAAGACCAGACCAAACACATGGATCCCTGTCTGTACTTATGCTCCCATGGATAAGATGAAGCAATGGAGAGGAAACAGACATTCTTCCAAATACTAAAATGTTTTACAAACATTCTTAACAATTGGTCTTTCTAGACAATGTTAGGGCCTTCAAATCTCCAATAAGTAGGAGAACGAAAAATAGAGATGATTAAGGAGTGAAACGAGAGCCACTAGGAATCATTTACAGTATAAATGAATGATAATAATATGAAATAAGATCCAGGAAAATGGTATCCATCGAAACTATAATGTAAATTCCAAAGAAGCAGCACTACTTCCTTATTCTCTAATACTCACACAACACTTTTTGACATAATCCATAATACCAAACCAACATGAAGCCAAGACTCTTTCTTGATGCAGCAATTTAAAAAAAAAAAAAAGTAAAATTATATATTTATAAACCAACCCAGGGTTTTCTTCCTCCAAAATTGTGTTCCATCTTCCCTTGTGCCTTGTGTGTCACAATGGCTGTGAACTCCGGATCTGTTGAGTCATGTTCTCAGCTGGAAGCTTAGCAGGAGCAGAGCCATCAGGCAACACCATGGAAGGTGGAGGCCCGGTCATTGTCTGGTACTGTGCGTGTCCCAGAGGCTGCGTGTAGTATACCTGTTTATGAGCATTGTCGGCGTATTCATATCCATAGTTGGGAATGCCAGCTGAAGCAGACTGAGGTGGGTGATGGATCTGCGGAAACCCCATGAACTGCTGCTGGCTTGTAGGGATCTGGTGAATCATCTGAGCACCGCCCATACCTGGCGCTGTTGTGTAAACCCCAGCCTCAGGTTTGCCACCAGGAACACTTCTCATGTGGTTGTTAGGAGGTGGAGGCATCATGGTGGAATTAGGCGGTGCCTGGGGATGGTTAGAAGGGAATGAGCCTGGAGCCTCGCTCACACTGTAAGGCCTAGGTGGGGCCGGAGCAGTGACATAATAAACAGGATAAGGCTGCTGATCCAGTTGACCTGGGTGCCGGTGGAAAGACTGCTGCTGCGAAGGGTAAATCTGGATGTAAGTCTGGACAGGACGGCCACTAGACGGATGGTGATGAATATATTGAGATGCAGCAGCGTGTATGAACTGCTGCTGCTGCTGTGGCTGAGATTGTGCAGATTGTTGCTCGAACTGGGGGTGAAGGATGTAGCCTGGCTCCTGATTCTGATTCTGATTCTGATTCTGATTCTGGGATAAGAGTGTGTTTGGATCCGAAGGGTTGATCAAACCACCAATTACCGTGGAACCAGAAGGCATCTGAGAAATTGGTTCTTGGTAGACCGAAGGTTTTTGGTGGAACATTGGGTTGTTCATGCTGCTATCACTGAGGCATTTTAGCAAACACACATCAGGACCTAACCAATCTAGCTCTATACCATCAAAGTTAAGGCACATGGAGCTCCAATCAAGAGAAAAAAAGAGTACCTGGAAACGGAATTGGGTGATGGCAGCTCGCTACTTGATTTCAGCTGGTGAGCCTGCTGAGGAGCCAGATTCTGCGGCTGCGAACGTGGAGTCGGAGGTTTTCTGTATCCAGCGGGAACACCATGATCAGATCTCTCGTCGTCTGAGAAAACCCTCGTCTGAAACTCGCTTGAGACGGTCGCCGCACTCACCGGCGCAGCTGGAAAGGCGATTGTAACGGGCATCGGCGGTGGTGACGAGATCGCCGCAAATCCGTCCTCCAGCTGATGCTGGAGCTGCTGCTGCTTATTCCCGACGTTAATCCGAGCGAACTGTTCTTCGATTCCCAGCCTCTGATCCTGCATTCCCCTAACCCCGCCGGCTTCCTCTACGTGGACACGAATCGGCGGCAGATTCGCGAGCGAGGGTGAAGAAGAAGTTGACCCAAATGACGAGGAAGTATCCAACATCGGAGAATCCGGCATGTTGTGCACATCTTGGCCTCCTTGCTGCTGCGGCGGAGGCTGCTGGATTTGTTGTTGCTGCTGCTGCTGCTGCTTGGCGCTTTTAACGGAACCATCGTCATCTCTGACATTGGAATCGAGATTGTCTCCGGAATTAGAGCGGACAGCAAGAGCATCGTCCAAACCAAGTAAACGATTGACGTTGGTGTCAGAATCTGAGAATCCTCGATTGAGGAGGCCAGCGCTATTGAGAGCGTTGAGGAACCAATCGTCGCTCTTGGCCGAACTCTCGAGGATCTGACCCATCGACTGAGTTGCCTCAGGCTTGGCCGTGAAGAGAAACAAACGCAGGCGCGAGGATTTGGTGGAATTGGAGGCGGAGATCGTACGGTCATACTCCTCGATCATGTTGTCGAGATCCTCGTCAGTGGTGACAGAGATGAGGGAATCGAGGTCTTCGCTGGGTAACTGGTACTTGAGCGTGAATGAGCGACCGCTGAGGAGCGTGTTGGAGAGACGAGCGACGAGAGAAGAGAGAGAGGAGTTACGGTCGACGACAACGATGCGGGTGTCGCCGCCCATGTAGCAGAGGGATTTATCGTGAGGGCGAGGAAGGATATGACCGCCGTAGCTGCACATAAGACGGAGTTTAGAAGAGACGGCGCTTCCGCCGCCGGAGGGAGCAGGAAGATCGTCCCAGCCATCGGTGGTGCGAGACCTAGGGGAGGAGTCCAGAGACTCGGGGTAAGATGGAGGAGGAGGAACAGCCGCGGTGGCTGCGGGAACGACGGTGGAGGCCACCGCGGTGGAGGAGAGAGAAGGAGGCGGTGGTTCCATAGGAGGGAGAAGAAAAGAGAAATTGAAAGCAAAAAAAAAAAAAGGGATAAAATTGAGTGGGGAAGTTGATATTCTAATAGAGAGAGAGAGAGTTATAGCTAGTCCACGACTTGTAAAATACAGCTGTTTTATTATTATTATTTTTCTCTCTCTTTTTTCCTTTTTTATTTTATTTTCCCCTTAATCTAATTTATGGTATACTGCTTTACGGCTTTTACCATTTACCAAATAATGGTCAAATTCCTTTCTCTTTCAAAACAATTTCTTTCACTCTTTCTTTTTAAAACAAAATAATTAATTACTTGTACTTCCTCCGTTTTACAAACACTGTTATTTTAAAATTTTATTTTTGTTTCACAAAGAGTTCGTTTTATGTTTTCAATGCATAATTTTGAACAAAAATCCAGTTTTACTTTTATTGTTTTAGTGTATTAATTAGAGAGAGAACAATTATTTAGTGTATTAATTAAGGGTAATATTGAATTTTTAATATTTTTCTTAATATATGTAAAATGTGTCAAAATAACACTTTTTGTGAAACAGATGAGTATGTTTTAACTGTCGAATATCTCACCTAGATTTCCTGGAAAATCTCAAGTGAAACGCACATTATCAAATCTAATTGATTTATTGCTAAAATATTTTTGTCTTTTTTTCTTCAGAATACCATTATGTGTGTATATATGTGATAATTTTGATCAAAAACGTATTGTATGTTTTTCTAATAAATTTAACATGAAATATAATTGATATCGTGAATCTAATGATTTTTGGTCATCCGCATTAGAGATTTGTTTTTTGGAATCTCCGGAAATCGATCTGCGTTAAAAGAGAAACCATCAAAATCACTGAGAACATTGGATATTTCGCACAACCTTGGACGCTTAAGTAAATAAAAAATATATGCAGAAAGAATGTTAAAGAATAATGTAAACGCCTAAGAGATCTCGCATGTGCAAACGATTGTAGATGTTTGTGACTCTATCTCTCTCAAGTCATATGTTTTCGTATAAAAAGGGTGGGATCTAGAAAATTGATGTGTTGGTTCATATTTATTATATATAAGAGATTATTTCACATAGGTTCGGATATTAGATATCTGAACTAGGTGGTATTTTAGTTCAGCTTCCCATATGAGTTACATGCAGTCTGCATAGTAGGTTTGGCGGAGTGTATTTCTATCACACGCCACTGAATATCTGCGTCGGTAGGACGTTGGAGAAATTATGCCTTTTGCATTTTTTTTTACGCGTAAATGATTGATCTTATGTGCGAGATTATTCAGTTGTATATCTTTTGACGGATTGATGTGAGAAAACGCCTCCTTCAGTTGATGTGGGAGACTACTTCATCGTGTGCCAAGTGATATCTACGTGCCACATGTCAAATTATAATTGGCTAATTTCTATTAGCTAGAAGATGTCTTATACATTTATTTCCCTTTCTGCACAAAAAAATACATTTATTCCCAACATTGATTTAGAAGAAAAGAAAACTATGAAAGATAAGTTATTTTTTGTATAATTTTATATACTTTTTTGGTGCAAAATATAATTTAATTTTATAATCTTGAAGTTTTTTAAAATAATTAATTTTTCGAGTATCTTAATTGATGTGTTCGCACATATTCGCTCTCCAACTTACACAAATTAGACCCCCAAAAAATACTATAACTATCTGGTTGATAAGAAAAAGAAAAAGAAAAAAAAAAGAGAGAGAAAAATAATTACAATTATTTTATTAAATTAGACCAAATCAATTCGAGACTATACTCATCTGCTTCACAATAAGTGTTATTTACGAACTTTTTCATGTTTTATAATAAATGTCGTTAAATTTTTTAATGTAAACTTTAGCACAAAATATATAATCTAACCCTAGCTCTTATGAATAATTTTGAGAATCAACTTAATTTTAAGGATATAAGTGAATTTTTATATGTTTTATTAGTTTATGTAAAAAGAGTAAAATAAATGCTTAATAAAAAAAATAGTTCAAATCTTATTAGTTGGCATTTTTTTTTAAACATGGGGTAATCTCAAGCCTATGGAAGCCCAGACTAATCTTCATGGAGAGTAATACCACCGAGTAGATCATTTTCGGGTTTTCTTAATGGGCCTAGACATTACACCATTTCGGCTGACCAAATAGAATGATTTGATAATTCCACGTTTGGGGAGAATCGATCCCTAATATAGATCAACATGGCGACTCTTCCACCAAGTGGAAACCACTCTACCACCCCACCACTATTTGGTTTTATTAGTTGGCATGCATATTGATATTGGATTATATATTTTTAAGTTTTTTTCTCGGTGAGTTCTTACTGAATGCTTGCTCTATTTGCCACTTACTGGTAATTTAGTATGCATCTCTTTTATACCCAAACATTATTCAGTATTTTTTTTATAACATCCAATCCTCGTACGTTGATTTTCTTTCATAATTTTAGCCTCTGTTTAAAACACAATATCATCGTCTTACCAATACCCACCAAATGTACTAACTACAAACAATGTTTCATCTTCTTTTTTAACAATTTTGTTTTTAAAAAAACAACGTATCAGATGAATAGAGAGTTGCCTTAACAACATTAATGTTATAAAATACTGTGATGATTTGAAAAGCTGATTCGATAATTTTCACAAGATTTTTTTTATGGTTAATAAAGGTAAAGAGAGTTTGCAAATTACTAATCAGGAATCAAAACAACCTGTGGACGGGTCATATTATTTGACAAGAGGCCTACTGATTGGCTCCGCGCTGGATCTGCAGGCGAAAGAGGTGCCAAGATCCTCTGTGCTATCCTCCATTTGCTCCCTCTATAATCTTATCCGTTGGATTCAATTTCTATGCGATTCAGATTGCATCTAACGGCTATCCAGGTACGATGTCCCACACGGCTGTTAAACGGAAACACCGCAATAACCATATTCAAAAGGAATATACCTTTCACGACTTTTAGATTAAACCCCAGACTTTACCTTTAATTTGATGTTCACCCTACACATCGTTATAATATATTATTATTAGTGTCGCTGTTTTCCCTCCTTAATTAAAGGAATCTTTTTCGATCACTGTACCATAAAATTAAAAAAAAAAAAGTGTTTGTGAGGAGCATATTAATACCATAAGAGCAGTGCAATTTTACAAATATATATATATATATATGTATATATATAAATAATATTACGACGGATTCTAGCAAATAAATTGCTAGATTTGTGTCTCAGGAACTTGTAGTCCAAGTGGTCTGCATTGGATGCGACATGGGTTCGACCTCTTTTTTTCAATACGAGGTTAAAACGGATTTAAAGAAGCCTGTTGAAAGATTCTTAAAAAAAAGAAAATTGATTCCTAACTACTCAAAATATACGATATTGCATAGCTACACATACGAAGTAAAATAATGTTCTAAAAACTACACACAATTGATATAGCATAGCCAGCTACATGAACTATACCATAATGTATGGCTACACATCTAAAGTAAAACAATGTTTTAAAAACTACATCAACAATTGATATAGTATAGCCAACTACACGATAACCATTCGAACAAACATGAGTCATATGTGTAACACCATAACCATATATTTTCGGTAAACCGTTCATTGAGCTCCGGCGTTGACTCGAATTTTAAACAATAAAACCCACCCAAGTTGAACCCAACCCGACTTAATCCGACCCGACCCGACCCAAGAATACCTAAAGTTAAATAAAAAAAAGACCGTTATTTCCACCCAAAAATAGTTAGTTTTCTTCAGGCTATACTTGTGCGCAAGGTGAGCCTCTTACCCTTGTTCTTTGCAAAATAACCACCACAATATATAAACATGTTCCTGGTAAATCGATAAACGATTTAGTATCAAGGAATAAGAGAAAATGTGATTGACCTATTTTATTTACTTTTACTTTTTGTTTCCCACCAAATGTATAGCTTCTGTTGATATTTGGAAAAGCAAAACTGCAAAAGAAAAAAGAAAAAAACGAAGTAGATACAGGGAAAGAGAATTCAGGAAAAAATAATTCGACATGACCCAAATTATGATTTGAGCATTTTAATCTCAATGATTTGACATTGTAAAGATATATTATTTTTAAATATTTTTTTTAATTTTATAAAATGTATATATTTTTGTGTTCGTGCGTAGCATGGGTGGTAATACTCGGGTCGGATATGACTCATGTTTGTTCGGATGGTTATCGTGTAGCTGGTTATGCTATATCAATTGTTTATGTAGTTTTTAGAACATTGTTTTACTTTAGATCTGTAACCATGCAATATCGTATATTTCGTGTAGCTGGTTATACTATATCAATTGTTGGTGTAATTTTTATAACATTGTTTTACTTCAGATGTGTAACCATGCATTATCGTATATTTCGTGTAGCTGAGAATTAATTTTGAGAATTAATTTTCCTTTAAAAACTACAAAACAATAATAATAATTTTTTTTAAAACCATTACGTCGGTTATATATATGGGCCAAACACGCGCTTAGCCGTTACTGTGGCGGAACCATCTCACTATGTGACGTCATCATTCTCATTATTTTCCCCTTAATTGTTTTTCCCTGTTATATTTTTTAAATTGAATTGAATTATCAAATTAACAAAAGAGAGAGAGAGAGAAACCATTGTTGCACAAAAAGAACAGAGAGAGAGAGAAGAAAAATACTAATGTACAACGCCATTTTCACGCGCTTTGGAGTTAAAAAAATTGGAGTCGCGTGTAGTCAAAGGAGCGTGAGTAAAAGTCGCGTCAAAGCTCCAGGCGGCGCTCATGCAAGTTACAGTTTGTAAAATGTTGTGGGATAATCACTAAATCATCAATAAAGCCCTCCCCTTAATCTAATCTTTTGCACTTTAATCCCCCTTTTTTAATTATGCACCACATTAACCCCCAAGTGTTTTTTTAATAGATGACATATAGAACGATTTAATCCGAATCACATCCGAAATCAAAGATGAATGATGATATGACATTTAAAAATAAATAAATTATACGAGGATCATGAAATCATGTCACAAGATAGCTTGTGGATAAAGTTTTTCGGACTAGAAAAGAATATGCCATATAAAAAAAAATTGATTATACATCATAATCTTATATTATTGAAATAAAAGAAGGTGGGTGGGTGGGTGAGTGGGTGTTGGTTGATTAATTAAGTAAACTATAAGAGAGGTCCAAAGCCAACAAAGCTAGTAAGTTGTACCAAAACTTAATATAGTTACAACCAACTCCATTAGATTTTTTTTTCCGTAGTTTTTATTGAAAGCATAAGCAAGATGTTACACAAAAACTAGCAAAAGACTAAACTTTTCCGAAAATAAAGTCGGCGAGTTCAAAGACAACTCTCGAAACTAAAAACTGGCGGAACAAAGATATATCTTTGAAAACTAAAACAAATTAAACTGACAAACTAAAAACCAACCGAAACAAATCAAGACTTTATCAACTACACACCACTAGAATGAGAAAACAACAATGAAATGGAGGATAACAAGAACATGAGCAACCAAATGCTAAAATTTATTAGGATTGAACCACTAGCATGAACTCATAATATTGTTCCAAAGAAGATCTTTTGAAACTTGAGAGTTAAAACTGCTGATAACCAACTCCATTAGATTATATTTACTCTTTTTGTTAGCAAAAAAAAAAAAAATCCACACTAGATTACATTTCATTATCTAAAGGAACTTTTTAATTAAAAAATTGATATGTGCATATAATCTCCCGTCCCATTATTATTATTATTATTATTTTTTATTTTTTAGTCAAACTTTAATTTATTAACTTTCATTTTCTATATTTCCCAACGGGTCAACTCTCTAGCTATGACAATAATACATGTTCAGAATATATAACTCGTTGTGTGAAGGAGATTACGACCTTTTAAAAAACAAATATAAATAAGCATAAATTGAAAAGTAAGTAACGTCCCCTTCAAAACTAACGTTTCATTAATTTTATACAAACGAACGAAAAACCATATATGCATCCAAAAGAAGTTGTTTTTGACAAAGATGGGAGGTCGGAAATTCCGAAAATGTTAGATACGTTTTGTTTTTCTTAAGGAAAATGATATACATATACAGATACAGTGATACAGAACTAGTTCTTGGAGGGCCCACCACGTTACATGTCAATTAAACGGAGATAAACAAAAAAAAACGACTTATCCATTTTCATATATCAATGAAACATTTTGGGAAAAGAAAAATAGAAGAAAACGTCTACAAAAAAAGGAAATTGGTGCCACTGCCAGTACAGTCGATCATATATAAGGCAAAGTAGCAATAATTATAAGATTCATAAGGGATCAAATTCGAACATCTAATTGTTGAAGAGAATGCAAAAAACTTGTGATTTATTTGTAATGGATGGACGGCTCATTTTCCTATAAAGACTAGTTTATAGAATTGACATTGTCTTTGTATATCGTTAGTTAATATGCAATAGACGCAGGTGTGTGCGTTAATAAGTGAGATGACTATGTTTTAAGAAAAAATGAAAGGCTCAGCATCCGTAGTCAAGATAATCAGTCTGGCTTACCTTTTCTAATTGCTTTTCCCATTTGTATGTTGTCTCCCGTTAGGCAATTTAACTCGAGCGCTAGTTTTGAACAAACCGTGAATCTCTGGTTGGAAAAGTTTATGTTGAGTGCAGCGTAACATCAGCAAAGTCATGTGTACTTTTTGTCGGTGAAATGCAGCAGCTGTCAGAGCATACCGTCCCTAACAGTTATGCTAGTAAAGCATTGATGTCTCTGAAATTAGGACGAGCTGCTTTACCCTCTCTGCCCAGCACGATTCCAAAATTCTCGAAGACTCTTCTCTACAAGTCTCCTCCGAACCTGAAGAAAAACATGTGCCCTTGATAGTTTAGGAAACATAAAAATAATTTTCCAAGTTTGACTCTATAAAAGAATAGTATTCAAAATCAACGAGTCAATATTGCAACATGTTCTTTTTATAGGAATTATTTGTGATGTGCAGTCTTTTAGACAAAAAATAATCGATTCGTTGAAAAAATAAAGAAAACACGGAAGCTAGATGAAGTATGTTGGATTCGGATTAGTGTAAGGTTCATTTTGGGGCGCATTTCGCATAAAATCCAATGGTATTTGTTGTACAGATTGGAATCAGATTATTATGCATATTAACAACACCTCTTTTAATCGAATCTCACTCTTTCTATTAAGGTATGTATTTCAATCAACGCTATATCTTCTTTGACGCGAAAGGAACAATCGTAAGCATGTAGAACCACCTTTAAGTCCTTCTCTCACCATCGAACTTGTCGATAAGAATGTGAAGAACCAGATACAGCTCAATACGGAACATGGGAGACACCACATATGACAAAGGAATGCCCCTATGGTTTTTCTCCCGCCCACCGTAAAGTCTTCGTCTTTTTTTAGTTGAAATATTTTTCAATGTAATCTTCTGATTTCTCAAACAAAATGATGCATTTATTATAAAAATAGTTTTTTTTGAGGTTGTTTCTTCCGTTAAAAACAGAGTTTGCCATTGCCAAAAGGCCCAAAACATGACGTGATATGATCTTTGATTCGCTAAATTTAATACAATAATTTACTTCCAGTAGTAGATAAGTATTAATAAAAAGAAATCCAAAATGTGGAAACCAGAACAAATAATTGAATTTTTTTTTTTGACATAAGAAAAACAAATAATTGAATTAAGTAAGTGCAAAACTATATAGACATGGCAAATGTTGATGCTCGTGTTTTACTTCGAGGAAAAGTGGGTCCAACAAATAACAGCTCAGGAAATGAGGAAAGAAAGAAAATATAGCTGGCAAGCTTCTCTCTCTTTCGTACTTATTAAACATTTTATACGTTTTACAGGTTTTTTGGTAACTTGTTTGGTGTCTCGGAGGTCGAGATGTCGTCTCAAAACCTTCGGATTGGCCTCTCTCTGTTTCCTTCTTTCTCTTCTTTCTCTTCTTCTTTTACTTTTTTTACCTTAAAAATATTTATTTATCCCAAAAAAAAAACCTTAAAACCATTCGCCCGTTAAAAAGACAGGATTTATATGACTATTTTTGCTGACTGTGAAGCACTCTTCACTGTCTTCTTTGCTTTTCCTCGTTAAATAAAAGTGGTGTGTTGAGTCATGAGTGCAAATGCACAGGCAATAATCAGGTAAAATCTGTAAAGTATAAAAGTTCATAATGTATGTGAGAAAAAAGAAAAAAAAAGATATATCCCAATTTAAGCGTGGGCCATGAAGAAGCCCACCACCTACTGGACCCACAAACCCCACTCAAGTATAGTGTAACTCTCCACACTTGCAAAACAATCTACTACATTTTTGACTCATCATCGTTTTTGGTTTTGTATACTTATTTTTTTATTCAAGCAATAAATAGTACACATTCGAGTGAGTCCAGCTATTTTATCATTTTATTTAAATAGTATTAATTTTGCTTGTTTTAAAAAATCAGTAATGTTTTGTATAGGCCCTAACACAATTATTAATTACACTATCTGCAAACTGTTTTAAGTAAAGATTACTGGTTGGTAAAGATGCAAGGGATATGAAAAAGGTTGTTCTTGGTCCACAAACTCTTGTTCTAGTTCAACTATAATTGTTTTAAGGAGATAGAGATGAATCAAATTCCCGTTAATAGGAAGAGGATGATTTGAAAGTCCAAGTGATAATCTTTTGAAATTTCGTTAAGAGAAAAAAAATGAATAAACAAAGCATCTCTCACGTCCGAGCAAGTTGCCATGTAGTCCATACTTGTGACTTTTGACTAAACAGACTTGTGACTTTTTACCTGATTACTTACTTCATCCTCTCTACTTGGCACTCACGATCACGAAACAGTTGTTTCTACTTTCTCCATCAATGAGATCCAATTGTGGATTCTTTCACCATTTTTTTTTTAACTCGAAGATATTTAGATTCTTTCATTTGGATATATTCGAAAACTGATTTATATTCGCATTCATCTTAAAAAATAAGAGTCACATCCCATACGTGATATCTTGAATATACCATTTTTTTCTTTTATAATATCAGATCAAAGGAAGCGTCGGCGCGGTGGGTATGTGCCCATGGATCGATTCTCTGCGAATGTGGCTTTCATTAATTTAACCCGTTTGGCCACAGGACCCTATAACATGCTCTGATTTCGGGCACGAGGCACCCAACCTCATTAAAAAGTTTTTCATTCAAACAAAAAAAATCAGATCAAGGAGAGAGAAAGCGAGAGAGAGAGTGTTTGAGTTAAATCTGAATTTTCCTCTTTTTTTTTTTTAATTTGCGAACGATTCTCAGTGCGTTTGAAGAAAAATGTTATTGGGATGCTTCCAAACTCTATGCTTCTATTAGGTGTGAGTGTGATATGCCACAAAATCATTCCGTAAGAAATTGCAAGGCAAAGAGGAAAGAAGGCCCATATTTTGGCCTAATTCAAAACCCACGTAGATAGATATTCATAGGCCCACAGGCTTTGATATTCCGAATCTTCCTAATAAGTGGGACCCACGCGGCTTGGAGGAGAAGACCGTGGTGATAAGTCAAACGTCAAAGACGAAACTGGTTGACGTGGCATTCAATCTGACGCAACGAGAGAAGAGGAAGTTTATATTATCCATCTGATTCTGAATCTCTCTGTTTTCTATAAACCGTCAAGTTGGAACATCTGTTTTCGAAGCTTCCGACAAAAAGTTGCGAAATTTAACAAGACAACGCGTCTTCACCCATTCCCTCTTCTTCTGTTTCTACTTACTCTCGTTTTTTCTGTTTCTCTCTGGGTGGTGGTTCATAATCATCGGAAAAAAAAATCCAGTTTATCATCACTTCATTCTTCGCGGCGTCGTCTGTTTTACTCTTTTGAGTTTCGATCCACGCTGCTTGTGTAAGCCTCGATCTCTCTGTATTGAGAACAAGCTTAACCGAAATCGTCATTTTCCGATGGTAATTGGATCGTTTTTCTCTTCTCTCAAATTCTGGGGCAATTCTCAGGTAACATAACCGACTCTTCTCCGTTTCCACTTCTTCTAAATTATCCTATTTTATTATTAATCTTCTCTTGTCATTAAAATTGAAAGAAAACAAACCAAACTTGATAAGTTGTTAGAAGTCAACGAAACTATAGTTAATGAAACAGTGTGCTTAGCTCAGCGAATCAGACAGACGGAAAATGGCTGGATTTGTAGAGCAAGTGATGTCGTGGTAATAACAATTTAATAATACTAAGAAACTGCCTTCACCATCTACTGCCTTCACCATCTATTGCCAGATTTGATCACTGATTTAAGCGATTGAGAATGAATTGCATTCCGTTATTACGCTCGTCCAAATCGGAGACGCCAAACCCTAATCCACAAGTTGTATTTTCTTATTCATCAATTGTCTTGATCCAATTAGATTACAAAAGGCTGACTTGATTGTGTTTGGCAGGAGCAGGAGCCACAGAGAGGAAGGATGCAGGAGATAGATCTTGGAGTTCACACAATAAAGAGCCATGGAGGCAGAGTCGCCTCTAAACACAAGCACGATTGGATCATACTTGTGATCTTGGTGGGCATCGAGATCGGCTTGCAACTCATACCTCCTTTCTACAGATACGTGGGAAGAGACATGATGACAGATCTCAAGTACCCTTTCAATGACAACACCGTCCCTATCTGGTCCGTGCCAATCTACGCTGTGCTGCTTCCAATCATAGTGTTCGTCTGCTTCTACATGAAGAGGACATGTGTGTACGATCTGCACCACAGCATTCTCGGGCTGCTCTTCACCGTCTTGATAACTGGTATCATCACCGACTCCATCAAGCTCGCCACCGGACGCCCTCGTCCTAACTTTTACTGGCGTTGCTTCCCAGACGGGAAAGAGCTGTATGATGCGTTGGGAGGTGTGATGTGCCATGGCATAGCAGGAGAGGTTAAGGAAGGTCATAAGAGCTTCCCGAGCGGACACACGTCCTGGTCCTTTGCGGGGCTTGGCTTCCTCTCGCTCTACTTGTCTGGCAAAGTCAAGGCCTTTAACAGAGAAGGACACGTGGCTAAGCTCTGCCTCGTGTTCCTCCCTCTTCTCGCGGCTTGTCTCGTGGGGATATCACGTGTGGATGACTACTGGCATCACTGGCAAGATGTCTTCGCCGGAGCACTCATCGGCCTCTTTGTCGCCGCCTTCTGCTACCGTCAGTTCTATCCCAACCCTTACCACGAAGAGGGATGGGGTCCCTACGCCTATTTCAGAGCAGCACAGGAACGAGGACCACAACAAAACGGAGATGCGTTGAGGACAATGTCTCTGCAGGTGGACTCAACTTCCCTCGAAAACATGGAATCTGGCAATCCCTCTGCTCCCAGATGATTATTCGATTTCATCATTTGATTCATTATTTGGTTTTTCATTTTGGTCGTCGTGACTCGTGAGAGTGTGGATGCTATAGTTGCATATGTGTATTGAAACCTCTACGTGTACCCTTACATTTGTAAATCTACTCTTCCTGTTTTCGGCTTTTGGCTCTCTTTTTTTTTTTTTTTTTGATTGAGACAAATTTATTTGATAATAGTTTTTAACATATGGACCCGTGTAACAGCACGGGTTGATTGTTATCTCTTAAATAATGTTTTTATTTTTATTTTTATACATATAGATATATATACGTTTTGAAGATTGTTGATGGCTTCGGTTTTTATGAATTTAATCTATGTATTGGATTAATTATAATTTACTTGGATTGATGTAGTTTTATGTTTTGTAATAGGTGATATATAAAAATTATATGAAGTATTACTGATATAAACTTGTTGAAAACGTACCCCATATTAATTTTTAATATTGGTGTTAATGATTATTCAAATGAGATGTATAATTAGATATGAAGAACTTTTAATATAAACATTAAAGATATGTAATTAAATAATTTTCGAATATAATAGTACTTTAGTTATGTTTTATCGTACACATAATTTTTTGTAACCATTAAATTTGTTTACTAAGTTTTTTTATTACATTTAGATGTATATATGTTTGAAAGATTGTTAATAGCTTGTGGTTCAAACATTTGAATCCCAATATTGTTACTAAGCTAATTCACTTTTATTTTAAAGTCAAATTCTTTTTTTTTTTTTTTTGCTAATGGCATTCAATTTAAATTGCAGGAGAAGAAAAAAGATTACACAAACCCAAAGGCTCAATAGTTTGAAGCAAGTGCTCTGAAGCCCAAAAAAAGAAGAAGCCCAGACTGAAAAAAAGAAGCCCACGATGAAACCCATCAGAAACATTAATCCAAGTAAGAAAACGAATCGCCGTTAGGGGAGAGATGGATCCACGCGGTGGTTGGTGAGACGTGAGAGACAGCGCCAACGGTATTTGCTCCATAGAAAAAGGAGAGAAGATCTAGAAGATAAAAAAAATTTGGGGAAAAGATGAGAGAGAGAGACGGCTAGGGTTAGGGAAAACGAGAAGATCCCTCAAACCACAGTTGGAGAATGGCAGAGGCCGAATTGAAGTTTTCCGATCTGAGACTAGATGCTCTGTTGCGGATCAAGAGGTCAATATGCTTAATCAGCGAATCCTCCGATTTGAAATAGGATCGATGAAGCCTGTTGTTGCGCTCAGTCCAGATAGTGTAGATAGTAGCCTGCCAAGCGATCCTTGCCAGATTTTGATGAATCTTATCTCCAGGAGGCCGAGTCATAAGTTGAAGAGTGGCAGTCCAAGAGCGAGGAGGATGGAGATGACTTTGCTTTCCAATTTTTTCCCAGATCGCCCACGCACAGTGACAGTGAAAGAACAAGTGGTCTCTAGATTCTAGCGCAGAACGGCACAGCGGACAGCCTTGATCCGTGACAAGACCCCAGGTTGCAAGGCGATCGTGCGTTGGACAACGATTGAGAACAAAGAGCCAGGTAAGGAATTTGTGTTTAGGGATGCCTCCAGGAAACCAAACAGCTTTAAACCATGGGACTTCCGGTTGATGGTTTTTGATCGCAAGGTATAATGATCCAGTGTTGTGTTTGTTTTTTAGTGCTTCATCAATCCACCATTCGTAATGATCAGGGTGAGCTTGGAGTTGTAGGGAGGACACGTGAATGTGGATTGATAGCTGAGCATCAGATCGAGCTGGAGGGAAAACCCAAGTACCATTGCGCCAAAAGTTGCAGAGGAGAGAAGATTGTGGAATTCCCACATGAGATGGCGTTTCTAGGGCTAGAAATTGGGTCAAATTTCCAAATGGAGACCAATTATCCCTCCAGAAGCTGCATGTTTTTCCATCTCCTACAATTAGACGAATCCAGGGGAAGATGATAGGTCTTAACCGTAGGAGCTTGTTTGTTAACCAAGAGTGCTTTTGTTTTTCTTTCAGGGACCAGAAACAGCTGAGGTGGCCAGAGAGGATCTCTCTGATGAACCAAGAAGCCCAAATTGATTCTTGCTTGAAGAACATGATCCAAATAAGTTTGAGAGCACAAGCTTTGTTCCATGTAAGGAGATCTCTTACTCCTAATCCGCCTTCTTGCGTAGATAGGGTTATAGTGTCCCAAGCCACCCGAGTTGAGTGATGACCCTCTAGGGTACCTTTCCACAGAAAAGCTCCACATAAAGAATTAATGGTGTTTATGCAGCTTTTTGGTAGGATGAAAGCAGATGACAAGAAATTGGTGATTCCTGAGATGACGGAGTTGAGGAGTTGAAGACGTCCTGCAAAGGAGAGAGTTCTCGTGGACCATGAAGTCAATCGGCTTCGGATTTGATGGATGAATGAGGCGCAGTTGGCCGCCGAGAGCTTTTTGGTGCATAAGGGTAAGCCTAAGTATCGAAACGGCAGGGTGCCATGGGATAGACCAGTAGCTGAGTGGATGGTCATGATCTCTGCATCCGAGAGGCCAGCAGTGTAGAAGTTGGATTTGGAAAGGTTGATGGCCAGACCTGAGACATTTTGAAAGTTTGAGAGAATCACAAGAATACCTTGGACAGAGGTGAGAGCACCATCAGTGAAAATCAAGAGGTCATCGGCAAAGCACAGGTGCGTGAGGTTGTTATTTTTGCAGTTATGATGGTATTGAAACTTTCCTTCTTCAGCTCCTTTGTTGAGAAGTAGGGACAAACAATTCATAGCTAGGACAAAGAGGTAGGGGGATAAGGGATCACCTTGTCGAAGCCCCCTAGTTCATTTGAAATAGCCATTTACAGTCCCATTAAACCCCACAGAGAAAGAGGTAGTGCAAATACATCCTTTAAGCCAACGTAGATATAATTCTGGGAATCCGTAACCTCTCAAAATACTGAAAACAAACCCCCATCTTAGAGTATCAAAAGCTTTAGCAATGTCCACTTTGATGGTTATTCGTTTATGACCTTTGAGCTTGTGGTAACCATTTACTAACTCGCTGGCAAGCAGAGTATTTTCCACTAATAATCTGTTTTCAATGAATGCAGATTGATTAGGCAGAATGAAGTCCTTGAGAATGGGTTTTAGCCGCGCAACTAGAATCTTTGAGATGGTTTTGTAGGTGGTATTGCAGCAGGAGATGGGCCTGAAGTCCGTGATAAAGGAATCACCTGGTTTCTTGGGAATAAGAGTGAGAATGGTCGAGTTGGTGGCAGCAGGCATGAAGCCGGTGGAGAAGAAGTGACTGATGCCAGCACAAAAGTCATTGCCCACAATATCCCATGCCGCTTTGTAAAAACCAGAGGTAAGCCCATCAGGGCCAGGAGCCTTGTTGGGGTTCATTTTCTTGATTGTTCTTTGGATTTGAGTAGCATCTGGGATGGCCACTAGATGAGAAACATGATCTGATGTGCATCTGAAGCTAGTAAGAGTCTGAATCCAAGATGGAGGGCATTATATGGGAGGTAGGTGGTGGGGCCCAAGGAAGGATTTGAAGTGGTCCACAGCGTGAGAACTCATCTCCAAGGGGTTAGAGATGATGACACCCAACGTAGTGGAAAAGGATCTTATGGAGTTTGAAGAATTCCTGCTTAAGGTAATTCTGTGGAAAAAAGTTGTGTTTTGGTCTCCTTCCGCCAGCCAGTTTATACGAGATTTTTGCTTGAAGAAGCTTTCCTCTATATCTCTCAAGAAACTCCACTTTGATTGAAGGTCTTTTTCTTGTTGCATGAGTTGTTGAGAGGGATTTTGTAAGACTTGAACCTGCACATGTTGGAGAAGAATGTTAGTTTCCCTCACTCTCTCTTGAATTGCAGAGAAGTTCTCTTTATTCAGATCTCTCAGTGACAATTTAAGTAATTTTAGTTTGGTACAGAAGGCAGTAAGAGATGGATCCACAGCAGGACCAGTGATGCCGGCAGGAATCCATGCAGTCTCCACAGTCGAAAGGAACTTAGGGTGTTTTGTGAGGAAGTTGAAAAATTTGAAAGGTTTGGTGCCTGGAGTAGGAAGGGAGGATGCAAAGTTTAAAAGGCAGGGTGAATGATCAGAGATTGCTCCAGGAGGGGAGAAAGAGGCTGAACTGTCAGGGTAAGCGGCTAACCATGTATCATTAACCAGCAGCCTGTCTAATTTCTTTGCAACTGGGGCTGATGGGTTTTTATTTGTCCAGGTGAAGGGACGTCCGAAGAATCTGAGGTTAAAGAGACCTAGCTGAGTGAGGCAGTCTCTGAGTTCAACCATATCAGGAGTAAGATGGTTTACGGCAGGGGAGGAGTGCTCAGCATGGTGGATGATCTGGTTAAAATCTCCATTTACTATCCACGGTTTGGTATCCAGAGACATAAGATGGTGAATGTCCAGAAGGTGACACCACAAGTCTGATATATTTTCTCTAAGATTAGCGGCATATACGGCAGTGTATATAAAGTGATGACCTCCATTGATTTTGATTTCACAGGTTAAAGCTTGAGGAGATTGATAGAACAAAGAGACGGAGACAGGATGCTTCCATATAAGAATGATCCTTCCTTCAGGATCAGAAGCATGATTAGATAAGAAGTTCCAACTCGGGCAGGTTGTAGAGATAACTTGGTTTAGGTTAGCTTCCTTGATATGGGTTTCTAAAAGGGCTCCAAAAATGGGCTTCATATAGTTTAGCCGCTGTACAAAAGGGATATGCTTATCCGGGTCATTTAAACCTCGAATATTCCAAAAAAAGGAGTTTAAACTCATTGAGATGAGGGCAGGTTCACCCCTTGGGATAGGAGGTTTCCCTCAGAGGGTAGTGGAAGCGATGAAGAAGTAGGAGGTTCAGGTTGAAGAGATAAATAAGAATTTTGTAATGGAATTTGGTGTTCTGTTTTGGAAATAAGGACATGTTGTTTGGCTAGTGACTTGTTTGTGTTGGCAGGGGTGGAAAAGGGAGGAGAAGAAGGTCTGAAGTCCATGGGAGAGGGATAATCAGGGTTGGATATGGCCGAGGGTGTGTGGTTAGTTTGGGTGGTAGGAGAGGCAAGCGTGGTTGGAAATGTAGTTGGGGGATTTGTGGAGGAGGGGGTGTTAGGTATGGGTGGGGAGCCATAGGGGACGGTAGAAACAGTGGTCACCACAGGGACAATACAGGCGGAAGATGAGACTGTGTTAAAAGGGGGAGGTGCAGGGTTTGACGTAGATTTCAAGTTGGGTTTCCTTTTCTGCTTGGCTGCGGGAACCCAAGTAGGAGTCACTTGCAGGCAGTTCTTCACTGTGTGCCCTATTTTCTTGCAATGAGAGCAGGATGGAGGAAACCAGGGGTATTCAACATCAACATTGACCACCTGTCCATTTTCCCTTATGAATTCAACAGCCGCAGACAAGGGTTTGTTTAGGTTGGCTTCAACTTTCACATGAGCCACTTTCAAACTGACTATGTTCTTGGTAAAATCATCCATTTCTTTTGGTTCACCCCCAAGCCTTGCTATAAGTCCTAAGCCTGTGTTCGTTCGCAGGTCGAGGGGAACTCCTTTTAGATGAACCCATAGAGGAATGGAGTCCATAGCTAGCGGGTCAGCATAGTGATTTGGAGACCAGGGGAGAACATGGAACATAGAGTCACCAACGTACCAAATTCTTCTTTTTAAGACTTTACCTCTGATATAGTCATTTTGGATCCTGATTAGCATAGAGTGAGAGGAGGGGTTGATGTGGATTTCAATATGCTTTCCTTTGCCCCACATATGGTTGAGTACACTTTGGATTTGACCAAATGGGGGAGCTCTTCCCAGGAAGTATCCAACAATGAAGTCTTTATGCTCCTCAGCACCTTGTTGAAAGATTTTATCTGGGTTGAAAACTCTTGGTTTGCCCTCAGGTGAGAAATCCAATGGGGCTTCTCTCTTGAGACTTTTGTCAGTATTGAGTTTGACTTTTTGAGTCCAAGATGGACCAGGTGGGGGGGAGGGGAGTGGATGAGGTGGGATGAGATGGGGAGGAGACTTTGGTGTTGTGAATAGGTGGAGGTTGGGAGGGGAGTGAGTTCTGGCTAGAGGCAGGATTGAGGGGAGGAGGTTTGTTTCTGGACAGGGGATAGGAAACA
>PKMM01053011.1:158868-206390 GCA_002933915.1 Eutrema heterophyllum
TATATATATATATATATATATTTTGCTAGGTATTTGAATATTCATATGAAATGAGAGAGTTTGCAACGAATTACAAAAGGAGTTAAACTAGTTTGAATATACCTTGTCAAAAAAAAGAAAAAACAAGGAATAAACTAAAAATCAGAGTTGGGAAAATTCTTAAGCGTTGGTGAGCCAACTTTGCATCAGGCTTTCAAAAGCTTTACGATTTTTCTTGGCTAGGATAGCATCACGGATGAACCGATCTATAACCTTGAATTTTTCTTGGCTAGGATAGCATCACGGATGAGCCGATCTATAACCTTGAAGATCACCAGGGAGTAGATGAGATGTTGTTATGAAGCCTGCTGTTCTTTTCAGACCATATATTAGTCGCTACTCGGGAAGAGCGAACCGCTTTATCATATTAAGTTTCAAACTTATAATTTTCTAAATTTTTTTTTATAATTTTATCACTAAACTAAAAAAAACTTTTTGAAATTTAAGGGTCGAATTTTTGTAAAGAAAACAAAAGCCTCATAGGCTTGCTCCTGGCCGCGATTAAGGGCTGTTGGACCAACTTAGGCGGATATCCGACTTTTAGCCGCTTAGACCGATTTATTAAACTATTAAATGACAAATTTTACTGAAAATTTAGCCCAATTTCGTATAAGCCCAATAGTTTAAGAGAGTGAAGTCTATATATACTAAAGTCTCCCAGTATCAAACTATGCAGCTTTCCGATGTGGGATATTGAAGCTCTTTATAATAAACTAAAATGGCTTTGAGGCTGTGGGTAATATTCTAGGCCCATGTGACTACTTGATCGGTGCAGATATGGGTAACTCGATTAACTGGTTTAGCTAGTGCAATTGTAAAAAAAAAAAAAAAAAGCACAAAAGATCATTAATATAATTTATCGATTATATTTTATTGAAGTTGTGAAGTGTTTTTTACAATAACGAGATCGTTCGTATATATAGAGAACTTGAAGTTAATCTGACAGTGGGTTCCACACGAGAAAAATCATCCGCTGCAATGTTGAAATTGTGTAGCTGTAATAAATTGATTTTCATAACACTCTCCATTGGAGACCAATGTTACTATTGTATTTTGCGTTATATCTTTGTTGCCTCGTTAAAAACATTTCCAAGAAAACCCAGTGGAAAAAACCATAGGAAGGTAAAAAGAGTACAACCACGCAAGCTCCCCCTCGAATGACTAGGATCTCATCTCTATAAATCTCGTTGATGACGCATTCCAATGTTATGGACATGTTTCTTTAACATAGTAGCATGTAATGATTTGTGAAGAGATCTGCTATGCATTCGAACATATCTCACTTCAATTTCTTTATTCTTCTCGAATCCTTGAATGTATGGATGTAGTGACTTATTAATCTCAGCCACACACATTCTCTACTTGCTTCACGGAGTGCTATGATTTCAGCATGGTTTGAAGAAGTGGCCACAAGCGTCTGTTTCTGAGTACGCCAAGATATAGTGGTGCCTCCTATCGTGAACACATACCTTGTTTGTGATCGGGCTTTATGTGGATCTTACAAATATCCTGCATATGCAAAACCGATCATTTGACTCTTTGAATGTTTAGGATAAAACAAACCTAAATCAATAATCCCTTGAAGATAACGAAAGATATGTTTAATCTCATTCCAATGTCTTCTTGTAAGGGACGAGCTAAATCTTGCCAAAAGATTAACAGCAAATGATATGTCAGGTTGTGTACAATCGGCAAGGTACATAAGGGCTCCAATTGCACTTAGATATGGTACTTCAAGACCAAGTATCTCTTCATTTTCCTCATGCGGTCGGAATGGGTTATTCTCAACCTTAAGTGATGTAACGACCATAGGTGTGCATAGAGGAGTTCCTTTATCCATATTAAAGCGTTTTAACACTCTTTTGGTATATGTGGATTAATGCACAAATATACCATTTTCAGAATGCTCAATTTGTAAGCCAAGACAATACTTTGTCTGTCTGAGATATTTCATCTCAAATTTCCCTTTTAAATAATTTGATGCTTTATGTATTTCCCCTTGAGTTCCGATAATGTTTAGATCATCAACATATACCGCGATAATTACAAATTTGGATGTTGTTTTCTTGATGAAAACACATGGGCATATAGGATTATTTACATATCATTCTTTCGTTAAATGCTCACTGAGACAATTGTACCACATACGTCCAAATTGCTTTAGCCCATACAATGATCTTTGTCATTTTATTGCACATAATTCTTTGGGTTTAGAATTTAATGTTGTTGGCATCTTAAATCCGTATGGGATTCTCATATAGATATCAATATCTAATGATCCATATAAATATGCCGTAACGACATCCATGAGTTGTATTTTAAGATTTTCATCAGCCGCTAGACTCATCAGGAATCTAAACGTGATTGCATCCATAACGGGAGAATACGTTTCCTTGTAATCGATCCCGGGTCTTTGAGAAAAACTCTGAGCCACGAGGCGAGCTTTGTATCTCATAATCTTGTTTTTCTCATTTCGTTTTCGAACAAAAACCCATTTGTATCCAACCGGCTTCACATCTTTAGGTGTGAGCACAATAGGTCAGAATATTTTTCGTTTATTAAGCGAATCAAGTTCGACTTGCATAACATCTTTCCATTTTATCTAGTCATGTCTCTTTTGACATTCGTAAACAAACTTTGGTTTGGATCTTTGTTTTCCTCATTTATTTTCCTTAAAACAAAGTATGAGAAAACGTCATCGACATCATCCATTTCATTTCGATTCCATATCTTTCCATTATGGATGTAGTGATGGAAATTTCATGATTTCCTCCAGGTTCATGATGCTCTATGTTATCATTAGTCTCATGATTTGCTTCTTCCAAAATGCTTTCTGCTATTTTGGGAATATCATGCTTTTCAGTTTCCTTTCGTTTTCTAGGATTTTTATCCTTAGAACCAACGAGTCTACCACGCTTTAAGCGTTTTCTTGACTCATGTGTATCATATGCTCTTTCACTTTCTTGTGGTATTTCAATACGAGCATGGGCATTTGCAGCTAGTATATGTGATTTAGTTACCATTTTAGTATCTGCAAATGCATCAGGTAGCTGATTTGCTATGCTCTGCAAATGCATAATTCGTCGAACTTCTAGTTCCGATTGTTTAGTAGGAGGATCAAGGTGCAACAAGGTTGGCACACTCCATTTGATATCTTTCTCTACTTGTTTATTTTCACCCCTTAGAACCGGGAATACTTTCTCATCAAAATGACAATCGGCAAAACGTGCCGTAAAAACGTCACCAGTCTGTGGTTCTAGGTATCGTATAATTGATGGAGAATCACATCCAATATATATTCCCAACCTTCTTTGTGATCCCATATTTGTACGTTGTGGTGGTGCTATTGGCACGTATACCGCACAACCAAAGATTCTTAGATGGGAAATATTTGGTTCTCTACCAAATGCTAATTGTAATGAGGAATACTTATGATACGCACTTGGCCTTACTCAGATAAGTGCTTCTGCATGCAAAATGGTATGTCCCCATATAGAGGTTGGAAGTTTTGATCTCATGATCAATGGTCTTGCAATGAGTTGCAGACGTTTAATTAATGATTCAGCCAAACCATGTTGTGTGTGAACATGTGCTACATAATGTTCAACTTCAATCCCTGATGTGTTGCGTTTTTAAAGCATTCTAACTCATGTTTTAAATGATTTTCGAGTCTTTATCGAGTCTTTTGGTCTTTTTAGAGTCATTTCAGATCAAAATGCGTTTTAGGACGGAGTTTGGAGACCAAGGAGGGAATTGGGGCTAGAAAGGCAAGGAAAACATGAAGGAGGAACTGTCAAGCCATTTTATCGGCCACTTGGCCGATAGAAGTGGCCAGTAGAATCACCCGATGAAGATCCAAAGACGTCCCTTTTGCCGAGCATTTTTATCTTCCACTTGGCCGATAAAGAGGGCTGATAAAATGGTAGATCTGAAGCCAAAAGACGTCAAGCTCCTGTGAGGGTTTTTTATTGGCCATATGGGGGTAAAGGAGGCCTATAAAACACCACACCCAAAAGCCAAATAGACACAAAATTTCGAGCTCATGCCAAGTGTTTTTATCGGCCATCTGGGGGATAAAAGCTGGCCGATAAAACACCAATTCCTGACGGAAAAAAAAGGAAATTTTGGGCTTTCTTGTTTTTGCCCAAATTTGCCTAATCTCGACCCTGGACGACCTGAGATCTATTGAGACATATTTTCTATCACTTTTAACATTACGCTTTCATAATTTTTCATCGGGGACCGATTGCTTTTTGTTCTTGTAAGATTTGGGAGACGAATTTCTACCTCACACCGGAGAAGATTTATGAACCCTTTTTGATTTCTAATAATTTGATTATGAGTTTTCTTCCTCTCTATGTGTTTTCTCTGCAATCATGTTTGAGTAATCTCCCTGTTAGATTTTTAGGGTTTCAAGGGATTTTCATGAATCGCTGAAACAGATCCGTTAGATTAGGGATTTACATAGAGTTCTTCATCTATTGTTGAGTTTAAGGCTTAGACTAGATTGATCACCTAGTTTCTGATCTTAGGATTAATCTATCCATCAAAAGTGTTTTAGATTTCCCGAAAGAACATAGGTGAGCAAATTGTCCTTAGCCAACGAAAGATGATGCTAAGGCAATTTGTAAAGTTATCAAACCTGAACTTGAATGCGTGCCTAGAATGCTAAGGTCAAATGACAGTTTAGATTCTTAGGTTATTAGGCATAGTAGTTAGTGCCACGACAGTGGGCTAGCTAGGTATTCATGTTTGAGTTCGAGAACGGTTATTAATTCGTTCCCTAATCAATAATCTGTTTAGTGAGTCTTGATTTCCTGCGAATTACCCGAAGACCTAGCGCTTTCTCCATTTGAATTTACACCGAGTTTATTTGCATTCTTAGTTTTAGTTTATTCACAAAACCACAAACAATTGTCATTAGTCTTAGCTTTACTTTCTTTCTGCATTCTCGTAGTGTTTCATTTGGTCTATGTGGATTCGATCCCTACATTACTACTTCGTTAGTTGTGCTCTTGCAATAGTTACTTTTATGGTTAAACCTGAGTGTATCAATCCTCGTTACATACAATAATCATTGAATGCTTGGGATGTGAATTCACCAGCGTTGTCTAGTCTAACTCTTTTAATGGGTAATCAGAAAACCGTGCTCGCAGTTTGATTATCTGAGTTATGAATCTCGCAAATGCAACATTTCGAAATGATAATAGAGAAACATGTGACCATCTGCTGGATGCGTCAATTAACATCATAAAATAGTGGAATGGTCCACATGGTGGATGTATTGGTCCACAAATATCGTCTTGAATTCGTTCAAGGAACTTTGGTGATTCTTTATCAATTTTGGTTGACGATGGCCTTATGATCAATTTTCCAAGAGAATATGCAACACATGTCATTTTATTCCCTTGGTATATCTCTTGGTTTTTAGGGAATGACCATGTGAGCTCTCAATGATTTTACGCATCATTGTGGTGCCTGGGTGACCGAGGTGATCATGCCATAATATGAAATCATATTGATTTCGTTTGATCACGAGATGTGATTCTATTGCATATATATAAGTGTGATGCAAACCAGAAGGAAGTGTTGGAAGTTTTTCCAATATAAGTCTTTTGTCTGATTTATCAGAAGTTATATACATATATATTTTCCATTCTCAGTTGCAGACTAAGTCTCATATCTTTGGAGATATATGTCTTTGAAACTCAACAAATTCCTCTTAGAATTCGGAGAATACAAAGCATCATTTATGGAAAATTTTGTTCCATTAGGCAACATAAAGTTGGCTTTGCCACTTCCTTTAATCAGGTTTGTAGGACCTGATATTGTATTGACAATAATGTTTGTCGGTTTCATATTTGAAAATTATTCTTTTTTCTTCAGAATAGTGTGAGTGGTTCCACTATCAGCTATGCAAATTTCTCAAATTTTCTCCTTGTTTATTGTCTCATTTGCATTGTGATCCATTATCTGTATTTCACATGAACATCAAATAAAGGAAAAGTTAAGAACGTTTAATAATTATATATTTAAGTAAACAATATTTATTCATTAAAACTGAAATACATAATAATATTATTCGTTTAAAACTGAAAAAAATATTATACATGGCATAACTGGAGACTTATTCAGTAGTCTCACTACAATGATTTCAGTTATCCGCAAAAGCGGTCTCATCGAAATTATTTTCGAAGTCGGAAGAATCGAGGTACGTTGTACCCTCAAATTGTTCTGTAAGGTTCACTTCCTTCCCTTTGCCTTTAATGGATTCCTGGTACAACTTACAAAGGTGTGGGGGAGTTCGACATACATAAGACCAATGCCCTTTGGATCCGCATCTGACACAGACATTTTCATGCTTCTAGGCGGATTTTTCTTGTGGTCCTTTTCCTTTCGGAAAATGCTCAGGTCAAACCCATTTGTATGATCCCCTCTCTTTCGGGTTGTAAGTTTTTCCATGTCCGCGATTAAATTGACGGCCACGACCCCAATAGATTTGATTTTTCCTCTCCGGATTTTTTACATCCGTTGCATTTACTTCCGGGAATGCTTTGGTTCATGTAGGTCGAGAATTGTGGTTCTTTATAAGAAGCTCACTATTCTTTTCCGCCAATATGAGAGTCACAATTAACTCAGAAAACTTTGTGTACCCGCGACTCCTATAGAGTTCTTGCAGAATACGGTGTTCTTTGTGAAAAGTGATATATGTGTTCTCGAGCATTTCTGCTTCGGTGACAGGTTTACCACAATATCTCAATTGTGATACCACTCTAAAAATAGCGGAATTATATTCTCCCACTTTTTCAAAATCTTGAAACCTCAGATTTTTCTACTCCTCTAAGGCGTGAGGGAGAGTTATTTCTTTTTGATTATCAAACCTTTCTTTTAGAGCTTTCCAAAGCTCTGCTGGATCTTTTATGTTCGCATAATCATGCGTCACATTTTTGTCGAGATGTTTCCTTAAGAAAATTATCGCATTTTCCTTATTTTCGGCAGGCGATTTGTTTCCTTCTTTTATTGTCTCAGACAATTTTTTTGACTCTAGATAGAGCTCAGTATTGGTGATCCATTCAATGTAGTTTGCTCCGGTTATTTTTAGAGCCGGAAACTTGAGATTCTCAATGTTTGCCATTTGATTTTTCTAAAATGAATAAAAAACAATATTATTAGAGAGATGATTTTATTTTTTAAAATATGCGAGGCGGTGGAATACATAGCGAAATTACAAGGAATACAAGTTCATAAAACATCAAAATAAAAACCATCATATTTTCCTCGGGAGAAAATTCTCCAACGAGTAAACCGTAAAAAGCAACAAGTATAAAACCTATTACAAAAACTAAAGCAGATGAACCATTTTTCTTATATAAAAATTAATGATTTTCTTAGAGAGTATTTAAGAGAAGATGAAAATTTTGAGTGAAATGAATGAGTGGAAGATAAGCATATTTATAGATTGAAAATACTGTTCATAACCGTTTGAAAAAGTGAAAAATTTTGAAAAATTTTCTTTGTGACCGTTGGAACCAAAGAAAATCAATCTGATTTTTTTTAATATGTATCAGTTAAATCTATCAATTTTCAGATAAAAAGTTTATATACATGCGGCCGAGTCTCCTTATATAATAACCATAACAAACAAATAATTAATGGCAATATTGTGGTGTGAGAATCATCCACATTTAAACAGTAAATAAATATATCATGGTGACTAAAGTCATCCATTTAAAATTGCAAGTAAATAAATTATTTATGGCGGCTTAGCCGTCCGTTATAAAATTGACTGTAAATAATTATGGTGCATTTAGCAACCATGATATAAAAATAATAACGAGACGACAAACCACTATCTATAATATTTAGTAAATAGTGGTCATTAAACAACCACGGTAAAATAATAAATTATTATAGAGGTGATATAGTAGGGTATATATTATGAATAAAAATTTAGTCATAACGTAAAGTGATTGTGCTGATAACGTATTATGAAAAGTAATATAATTTATCGTAAAGATAACTATTAATAAAGAAAGAAATAATATACCCGATGAAAGATCGGGATACTGATAATAGAAGAGAGACTGAAGAGAGAGATTATATTTTATTGAAGTTGTGAAGTGTTTTTTACAATGAACGAGATCGTTAGTATATATAGAGAACTTGAAGTTATTGTAACAGTGGCTCCACACGAGAAAAACCATCGCTGCAATGTTGAAATTGTGTAGCTGTAATAAATTGACTTTCATAACACTATCTATTACTCCCTCTGTTTTTTTAATAATAGAATTTTTAAACTTTTCACATTAAAATTTGATTATAAATGCATCGTTTTTGTGATTAACAATTTTGTATAACTCTAAACCAATAGTAATTCAATAAAGTTAATTATTTTTTTGAAGTTTACAATTCATCATCATTAACTAATAAAAAATGTATTGAAAACTTAAAAAATCTATCTTTTTGAAATAATTTTTTTTTCTAAAACATTCAACAATTAAAAACGGAATGAATATATAAAGAGCGGGTCTGTCTCGCAAGGGGATGACAATTCAGCATTTTTGTGCTTTTACAAGTTGACACCTCATAAAAAATCTAAAATGAAAGACCAATAAGAACATTTTAAGTTTACACATCAGTTTCTATTAAAATTTTGACTCATTTCCATTAAGAATTTAAGACCAATGAAATAACCACCACACGTAATATGTGACTTGCATTTAATAAACACAATTTAAGACCATTGAAAATTGAACGTCGCTGCAATAAGACGTGGGGAAAATACAAATCCCTTCAAGTAGAGCATTATTCTTCGCCGCATGAGTAATTGTTTCTCTCTCTCTCTCTTTGGAGTTGGAGAGATCAATCGAAGATTCCAAATAATTCTATTTTTTCCCATGTCGAGTTCATCTTGGATCAACGGCGGTTCTTCCCCGCCTCAATTAAGTCTCGATGAGGATTGTAAACATGACGTACGTACGTGGTTAGTGATCTCTTACTGCCACAAATATACTTTGTGTGACTTTGTTATAAGTAACTTATAACTAACAAAATATTTACGTGCTTAAATTTGAATACACCTTTAGCTAACTTAATCTCTAAGTTCGAAAGTGATGTCACTCTTCACATTCCAAAAAAGCTTGAAGAAGCAACTCCATTTATGTTCATGGAAACATTAAAACATGTTAGACATACGGTGCTTGTGATCCAACCAGTGGGGCTATTGCTTTACTTGATTATAGTCGACATATATTATGTTTCCTAAATCTGATTGAATGCCATGTATTACCATTCGTCTGAGCAGTTGGGATGCATATGAAATTGGAATAGTATGTATGCAACAATTGTCTTGACATGTATACATTTTCTTAGCAGAAAGCCAAGCTACTGATTTGACTAAAACCACTTTCAATTTACACATTTTTGATAACAGAAATCCACCCGTGAAAATGAACTTTTGTAGGTATCTCTACATTTTTTTTATGGGATCTTAAAAGCTTGTGATGAAATTTTGTATCATAACGAAGATCTATCAAATGATCCTTAGATTCGAACTGTTCCTCTGAGTTTTAACCTCTCATTGCCAAATGTTGTTACCAAATGAAGGGAGAACAAAAACACGTTAGTAAAATTTGAACAATAATATCAATGATTGTTTTTCATGTTATGTTTTGGTAATGGATTTTTGACTGCTTAAAACTATGCTAAAATACAAGAAAACGTTGGTAAAATTTGAAGAATGAGTTTATTGTTAGTCCTATATTTTTGGTCTGGGGAAAAACAAATGAAATGTTAGTAGACTTATGTGGCCGAAGCAAATATATTCTGGTGGGAAAATGATCTACCGTAGTTTAATCTATGATCTTTATTTTATGTGGTTTTTATCATTATGGTTCTTGAGAATTTTAATTTAATTTGTTCTTTTATACAACCATGAGAAGTTATACCAGCATTGGCTTGATAATGTGTTTGGAATCATAGTGGATGTTCATGAAATATATGCGATGATAATTTCATATATATACACTGTGGCGGATGAGTTAAAATTTCATATATATACACTGTGGAAGATGAGTTAGTTGTTAAGACAAGATGATTTATTTGCAGCAAAACTAATATGTCATCCAAAATAAATTATGGCTTTTCGATGTAGCTTTTGATAGAAAATAATAGTCGATTTCATTTATTTTTATTGTTGTTCCAAAGATTTTTGTAGGAAGGTCTTTGACTTTTAACATAAGGTTGGCCAAAACATCATCTCTTGAGAACATGTTTGGAATTCCTTTTAATTAGTAAGCACCACACCACATAGTTTTAAAGTTATTTTGGGGAAAACGATCATATTATGCAGTAAATAGAGATGTGGAAAAAACAAAAGATGCTCAAAAATATAATAGATGAAGACTTGCAACTAGAGGTGGGCAAAATATCTGAGATCCGTGATCCGATCTGACATCCGATCCGATTCGATCCAAAAAATAGGATATCTGAGGTCTCCGAATCATCATTCGGATCCGGATAATTAAAATTAAAATATCAAGATATCCGATCCGGATCCAGATCCGCCAATACCCGCGAATATCAGGATCCGCTCAAAATAGTTAAAAATTATTAAAATAATATTATTTAATTTTTAAAATAATAAATAAACTAAAATATCAAATAAAAAAAATTATTTTTGGTGATATTAAAGTTTTTTTATAAATATTATATATATATATATATTAAGAAAATTATATATGAAAGCGGATCCGGATCCGGGTACACTATGAAGGGTATCCGATTCGTTTCCACCCCTACTTGCAACATAACTACATAAGAGAAAAAAATAATTAAATTCTTGAAATGATATATTTACATTGTCAATAGAGTGCGTAACAAAGCCAAAAAAAAAAAAAAAAATCAGTTTGGAGTCATTGTAGGTCAAAGAGTGAGCGAGAAAAGAAGAGGGAAACCAAAGTTGGTTGCATTACTTTACTAAAGCATGATTTCTAATGCGAGTCTTGATTCGTCTACTTGTCATGCGGAATAATAGTTAGTTAATTTTTTTGTGCGTAAAACAATTTCTTGTATCTTACGATATAGAAAGACTATTTTCTCAAAAAAAATATATACTACAGTTTTCTATATTTGGGAATAATTTCAACTTTCTTAAAAAAACATTGATTTAGTTAATTTTTTTAAATTGAAACTATACAAAAAAATATAATAAATTAGTAAAAAAAACTAAATAAATAAATAATCCGCTGCGTAGCGCGGGGTCAACCTAGTTATTATAAAAATGGCTACAAAAACTCCTTATTTTGTGTGTGTCATTTTATTACTTGATCCGATTTCATCTAATTCAAATTTGATTTTTTTTTTATAGATATTTCCAGATTAAACATTATCTAGATTTCATCATTTTCGTTGAAAATATATATATATATATATAATTTAATCTATAAAAAATATATGAATCTTGAAAAAATAATTTTAAATATATACTTTGTAGCCCCCATTGAGCTAGCCTATTTCTCATTGGCAGCTGGTTTTGATGAGCCACCCACATTGTAAAAGTTTGTCGAGGAATAACACCTTTAAATCATACATTCTTTGTCCATGCTTGAAGAGGTTGTCTTGGTCTTAAGGCCTTCCATGTTTGGCTGGCTGAAAAACCTGATAGCTCATTATCATCAACCAACCAGAAGTACTCGTCCTCTGAGCCAGACAGGTAAGGCAGATCAATGGTAGTGAGGTGAATTTGGAGCCTTTCTGCTGCAGGAAAATAAGAATATGTTGGTTTGTAATTGTATTGCATAGTGTGATTCATGCGAGTATATATTAGAGAAATAGAAAGAGTCGTAGTAATTTTAATTTTTACGATTTCCTTTGTTCATTTGGTTTTCTGGAGTCTAGTTAAAATTTATTGATTTCTTCTATACCTAATTAATCACAATTTTTTGTTTCTTATGATTTCTCAAAGGTGAAGTTTCAAATCACTGAACCGCCATAAATTGGTTTCTACCTCAGAAATCACTTTTGGTGGGTTACATGAGATGTATATAAATGTTTCAATCAGTTTTGTCTAATTGGTAGGGCTACAATTTTCATATTTTATCAAATTTTATAGCATCATATTTTAAGTTGGTTCCACAATTTACTATCCTTGATTCCTAATACTTTATAATTTTTTTAAAAACTATATAAATTAAAATTAATTTAAAAATGTAAAATTTTAAGTTTTGAAAATATTCCTAAGCAAAAAGTATTAGAACAGATTTCAAAATACGTACCACATCTCAAAATTACCACCAAATTCCTGTAATTCCAAAAATACCAGATTTAGTAAAGGGTTTATAAATTATTATTTTTAAAGGAAATAACTGATTTCAGAACCATTTCTTTTTCTGTTTTGTGCAACCGTTCTTTTCATAAACTTAACCAACACACATACAACAGATTGAGGGAATTAACTATCCTCTTTGATAACTACAATACAACTTAAAAACAATATAAGTTAAAACAGATAGATCCTTAAAAAAGGTTGACAGCGAATTTGAGTCAATGCTCGAATGCGATGCCGGAATATTGGAACATGGTCACCTTAAAAAGGGACGTTGAAAAACAACTCCTACCTCTGGAATTCGTCGAAACGAATCCGGTTGCATCTTCAGGCCTCGAACAAACCGCTACGCAAGATGACAAAACGGTGTCACAATGGCGGAGTTAGAAAATCTAATCACCGGTGTCATAAATTTTTGTTTTTACTGGGGCCAATATACTATGATAAAACCATTAAAAAAAAATGTCATTGGGTCAATATTGTTTTTTGACGGGTCAATCTAATTTTCTTAACCAAAATAGATATAAATTTAAAAAATTTCTAAGCAAAAAAAAAAAAATTTAAAATTCACTGGGGTTAATTGACCCCAATGCTAACAAGCTACCTCTGGCATTGAATCCGAAAAGAGGCCGCCTCTCATAGAAAAGGGACATTGTGGAAAGGTTTTCTCCCCTCTCGGGGAGGAAGGTGAAATAGATCTCTCCCGTAGGGCCATTGTGGAAAGATTTCATAAACCGATAATGACACTGTGCTCACTACAGAGATTTGATGGGCTAGGCCCAAACTGATACAACGCCGGGCAAGGGTAGCGGATACGTCGTTGATGGAAAAGATTTGCTCATGTGGGTTTTCACCGGCGAGGAGAGGGACACCGAGGCTTCGAGTGAAGGTGGAGGAAGGGGGGATCTAAGTAACCGTTCCGGCTGGAACTATTTCTAAACTTTAGTATCTAAGAAAAAGATTTTCCGACTGGAACTATTTCTAAACTTTAGTATGTATTTCTAAACGTAAAGTTCAACTGAAAGACCATTTAATATTAATATTATATATTAATATTTATTTTATTTTCTAGTCTACACTGCTCATAGTTCCGAAGAATTTAAATTTTCTATGAGATACGTTATTTTGGATATATGTAGTACGAATATTATGAAACGTATACAAAATTTTCGGAGGGTAAAAAGAAACCGTAAACTCGGCCGACTTGGTGCCATTTGAAAGATGGGTTTACACTTTACAAAGGATGAAAGGACGAGACTGGACCCACCAAATAGGCTTGGGCATAATACCCGAACCCGAAAAACCAAACCGAACCCGATCCGAAAAAGAGGAATCGAACCCGAATCGAACCCGACAAAATACCCGAACGGTTTCTAAATTCTAAACTCAAAAAACCGAAACCGAACCCGAACCGAACCGAAAACCGAATGGATATCCGAAATACCTGAAATACAATTATATACCCAAAATATTAATTATATTTAGACTTGATAACCCAAAATTACAATTATAAATCCGAATATATGAGTTAATTTTATACCAAAATGATTGAGAGACCCAAAATAACCAAAATATACGAAGTTTTTAGTTATATTTGTTAAGGTTTGACCAAATTTTATTTAAATTTAACCTGTTTTATTCAAATTTAACCAATTTTTATTTTATTTTTATGATTTTTCGGATACCCGAACCCGAACCAAACCCGAAAGTAAATAACCAAACCCGAATGAAATTCTAAAATACCCGAACGGTTTCTAAATCCTAAACCCGAAAAACCAAAAACCCGAATAACCCGAACCGAAACCCGAACGCCCAGACCTACACCAAATTAGATTAAAATCTTGGAATTTTTTTAATCATTTTGGGGAAATATGTTTAAAAAAATCCCGAACTCACAACTTTCAGCCAAAAAAAACCTGAACTACTCGGTGGACAATTTAAATCTTCAACTTTATTTGACTTCATATTTTAATCTCATATTCTTGTTGACCAGGCCAATTTAGACTCGTCGTGATAGAGACTCGCCGGAATCATGCCGGAATCTCGCCGGAGAGGAAATTCCGAAGATATTTTAATCACCATCTAGCTGATTTTCATCCCGAACTGATTTGGGCTTCCAAACTTTTGAGCCAATGCTGATTATTTGTAGTAATCGGAATTGCAGGTTTTTTTTTTGCTCAAGAAAAGATAAATAGACATTAACCATAAAAGGTGTTGTTACATTCAGACAACATTTGTTTGAATCGATTTAAGAAAAGAAAAAAAGCAGAAGACTTGCAGGACAATGAGGTTTTGAAACCGGTGGGTTTTTAGGAACTGAGTTGAAGAAACCTTCGTGTCATTGGATGCGTAGATTCAGAAAGCTCATTGGGTTTAAGGACTTCAACAATCTTCCCATCGACAACAAGGCAAACGATATCAGCAACTCTCTGTATCTGCTTGATACTGTGGGACACAATCACTGTCGTGATCCCTCTTTGCTTCTTCAGTTTCACTATAACATCCTCAATGTTCTCTGTCCATATCGGATCCAGAGCGCTCGTTGGCTCATCCAGAAGCAACACCTCAGGTTCGTTGGCTAGAGTCCTCGCAATTTCAGGTTACTACTTTTATATCTTCGCAGGCTCATCGCGCCCGTATCGCCTTCATCGACGCCGCCACCGGTAGAAATCTCACCTTCTCTAAGCTATGGCGTGCCGTGGAATCCGTCGGCGATTGTCTCTCCGAGATGGGGATTCGCAAGGGCCATGTCGTTCTTCTCCTCTCCCCGAATTCTATTTTATTCCTTGTCGTATGTCTCTCCGTGATGTCACTCGGCGCTGTTATCACCACCATGAACCCTCTCAACACTCCCGGCGAGATCGCCAAACAGATTAAGGACTCCAATCTCGTGCTCGCCTTCACCACGGCACAGCTCCTTCCGAAAATCGTCGCCGCATCTGATATATCATGGTTTTTACCCCTTTTATGCCATGAAATAAGTCTGTTTTATAGAGTCTTTCTACTATTTTGTAGTGTTTTAGAGTCTTTTACAGGTTTTAGCACGTTTTGAGCATAATTGGAGATATTGGAGCTTTCTGGAGCATTTTGGAGCATTTTGGAGCAAAACAGAAGTTCGTGTAGCTGAGTACCCGATTTGAGGCCTCAGTATCGATCGATACTAACTAGTATCGGTCGATACTCACTGAAGCAGACAAGATTCGCAAATTTAAATGAAGAGTTGAAGAACTTCCCACCGATGGATTGAGCTCAAATTTTGATACAAGACAGATCTATGGATTAGCTTTCATTTGGAAGTGGTTTAAGACCATTCCAACGGTGCGATCAAAAGTTATGCCAGTTTTCGTGAAGACATTCCAGTCTGGCGAGCAGAAGAAGCAGTGAACAGTGTCGATCGACTCTACCCTAGTATCGGTCGATACTCACTGCAGGAAAACAGGAAACGCGGCTTTTTACAAGTCTGGAGAATTTGTACATTGGTCCAGAAGACTTTACTATTTACAATTTAGCCCAAAACGTATTTTAGCATTATAATTAGGTTTTTCAGCCACTTTTGTTGGCTAAGCTTTATTTTGACTTTTGTTCTGATTGAGAGATATTGTTTTAGGGATTTTGGGGAGACAACTCTGAACCCCTTTGTTTTTGATTGATTTCTTTTATGCAATTTTATTCATCTATGATTTCTGTTCCATTAATCATGTCTGAGTAGATCCACTTTAGGTTCAGGGTTCTCATAAGGGTTTTTTTTAATGTTAGGTTAATTAGTTAATTAGGATTCACCATCTGAATTAGTTCTTCACCATAGGTTGTTCCCATAGCTAATTCTAGGTTGATGAATCTAGAACTTAGATCTTAGGATAATTGATTAGGTACGAGAGTGCGATTAATTACCTGACAGAACCTAAGGTGAGCAAAATAACTATTCGCAAAGAGATTTGGTTTAGTTGTTTTGTGAACAAATCAAACTTGAAATAAAAGCTGGTTTAGACTTTAGGATTCGCAAAGAGATTTGGAATTCTAAGATTTAGACTTAGATAGTTTTCGCAACGAGAGTTGGTTAGCTATACTTTAGTGATTTGAGTTCAAGAACTGCGCTAAATCTGAATCATGTTAGTTAGTTCATCTACATTCATTGAATTCCTGAGAAATACCATGAACCTATCTCCTTTCCAATTGATTTACAACTCGTTTAATTTACGCACTTGCTTTCAATTACATCTTTTGGTTTAGCTTAATTAGAATATATATAATCTATTGTGTGAATTATGGAGTTCTTGTGTTTGACCCCTACATATACTACAACAACTGCTTTAGTACTTTAGGGTATTAATTTGAGCATATCAGCATCGGGTTCTAAGAAGCTCCCGATCGTGCTCATGGACGAGGAACGAGTTGACTCGGTGGTTGATGTGAGAAGATTGGTGGAGATGATGAAGAAGGTGCCGAGTTCCATCTTTCTTCTTCTCTCTGCTCTGTTTTTTTTTTTGTACAAGAGCTATGTTTTCATCATCAATGGCGTCAAGGATACATAAGGAGCAGAAGTCTAAATTGAGTCTTTGGGATGAAAAGCAGCAAGACGGTGATTAAAATATCTTCAAATTTTCTCTTCGGCGAGATTCGGGCGAGTCTCCATCACGACGAGTCTAAATTGGTCTGGTCAACAAGAATATGGGATTAAAATATAAAATCAAATAAAGTTGAAGATCTAAATTGTTCATCGAGTAGTTCAGACTTTTTTTAGCTAAAAGTTGTGAGTTCAGAGTTTTTGTGGCATTTTTCCCAATCATTTTGGTGTGCGTAAAAGGTGATATTATGATTAAGGGTACATACAGAGCGGATATCCTGGATTTTGATAGTATTTGTAATCGATTATATTTTGTGAATCAAGACTTTTTGATTCGTATCCATTTCGAAACTAATCAGATTTCCGATATTGGAATATCCTTAAAAATTTGAATATTTAGCCAGATATCCGATTCGTTTCGTAAAAGCTTTTAACTAATTACAAAAATTCAAAGATATTAAAAAATCAAAATTTAACCCCAAAATAGCAATATTTCATTAAAACCAATATTTTGTTCTTAACGTGTTAATTTTGTTCTAATAACTTTTCAACTAATATCTAGGAAGTTTACAAAAACTATTGGGTTTTGGAATTCACTCTTATGAAAATAGTTTTCAATAAACTAATTGATTTTATTATCTATTATATTTATATAATAAAAATATATTAAAATAAAATGTAAGAATATTATTTGGATTTTTTTTATTGCATTAGAATGAAACAATATTAGATTTGCCACCATAGTAACAAAGATGGCTATCGTAATCGAGATGGCCCCAACTAGCCCGGTACCGAAAATTCCCAAAAGTTTGTCCATTTCCCAATATCATGGCATGTATTTTTTTTTTTTTTTTTGATTAAACGCCATCGGTTATCCGGTCGGCTCCGGGTAGGAACGCACCGACGAGCAAGCCTAGCATAAGTGCTACCAAATGGAGTACAAAGACCCCGACGAGCAAAGCCCAGCCTAAGGGCTACCATCCAGTCTGACCCGAGTTTGAATACCTTCCAACTAAGTGCCAGCGAGTGACCAGATAGATCACCAAGTAAATTACCTGGGCCTTCGGATCATGGCATGTATTGCTAAATTCTTGTATTCCCTTGCAATCTCATGGTAAAATCGTTTGTACTAATATCTCATTTATAATTTTCATATGCAGAAGGTAATTATTTCAAAATAATTACGTGTTCCTTCTGATGACGTTCACGGTTCATCATCAAGATATAACTATAAAGTAAAGATAACCTAATATAGCCTCT
Source organism: Eutrema heterophyllum (assembly GCA_002933915.1). Lineage (NCBI taxonomy): Eukaryota > Viridiplantae > Streptophyta > Magnoliopsida > Brassicales > Brassicaceae > Eutrema > Eutrema heterophyllum. Next base: position 177,057 of record PKMM01053011.1, read on the forward strand.
ATGTATATAACGCGTTGAGACTTCTAATCTATCAAATATACCACAACGACTCACATTGATACCAAATTTTATATACATAAGCCAGTAGACCAAGTTTGATTTGGTTTACATTTTTTTCCTCCTTTTAAACAGAAAGTAAAATTATTAATTAAAAAGACTGTTATGATAGTAATGCTATCTATTTTTTTGTCCTTTAAAAGCTTCTAACCAAGCCTGAGCTCTAAGCCAACCTCGTTTATATCGACTTGATCATCAAATCCAAGATTCGAGCTTTGATTTAATGGAGCTTCCCTTCGACTCTCCACGTTCTCCAATGCCAACTGACCATAGCCATGTGAACTCCCGAGTTGCCACGTGTCATGACTACATTCGCCTAGTTGGTAACTCACGGTCTCAGCGAGCCGTTTGAACCGGCCAGTTTCTGTCTTGGTCTTGTTACCGTTTACACGTGGGGCCAGGGCCAGGCTCACCGAGCTGTCGCCGCCGGTTGTTGGATCTTTCGCCACGTGGCGTATGTCGTAAGTTCTGTGAGGATGAATGATCTGGTGCGACGCGGCTGCACTGGGAAGTGGTGTGTGAGCGATGGGCAAGCCGTTGAGCACGGACTCAACGGCGGCTTGGCACTGGGCCCAGTTTCCGGACCACATCAAACCCACCGAACCATCCACAGGGTTCACGATCCGACCACACGCCTCGTATAGCAATGACCTAAATATTGCTATAAATTTACAAAATACAATGATGGTTATGGAATTAAACAAGAGAATGAAAAAACAAATGTCCCTACTTTAAATTGATTGTGCATGTAAAAGGTGTGTGACGGAATCTAAAATAGATATTGAGATCCTTGTTTGATATTCTGTTACCAAATCTCTCGTAGATCTCTCATAATCCCAAATACATTGTAAGATAATTCAATGGACCGTTGTGTATTAAAAAGGATAATTCAATGGAATATAGTGTGTACCGGGACGAAAGTGGTCAGGACCGGATTCGATGAGGTTGAGGAGACCGGCTCGGCCGTAGAACTTGGCGAGGAAGAGTGTGGCATTGGCTTGAGAGTCTGCGGATTTGATCCATTGAAGGCATGGTCTTATGGTGCAATCTTGGTTGCAACCTTTGCGTAGGACCCTACACCCATTGCAGCTGATTCTCATTATATGTTTATAAGTGGCATTTATACGTATGATGTGTGTTTGTGAAAGTTTTCTTGGAAGTGAACTCAATGAAGTTGTGGACAATTTGTATTTATAAGGAAGAAGTTACTACTGAGTACAAACTCATAAAGTGAGTTGGTATTTTTCATCTTTTGCGTTTCTTGGAGAAAGTGGTGGAAAAAAACTGGTGCAGTCCATGCTCTGTGATTTTGATTTAAAACAAATATACTCCTTCCGTTTCAATATAATATATATATTTTTTAAAACACACATATTAAAAAAAAAAATTAAATATGGTTATTAAATACATTATTCTGTGATTAACAATTTTTTATAATTTAAACCAATAACATTTCAAAAAAACAATTAATTTTCTTGAAATTTACAATTTATCATCATTAACTAATAAAAAATACATAAAATTTTTTTTAAAAATTATCTTTTTGAAACAATTTTTTTTTCTAATTCTAAAACATTCAACAATTAGAAACAGATGGAGTACTTAAGATTATTACTTTCTCAAAGAATAAGGGATCTGTATTTATGTCTATAATTTTTCATTATTATTTACATGTTTAGTGTTTAAAAAATAAAATAAGAAAAGACCAAGAAGTTGGCATTTTGTTTTGGCAAAAGTTGGGGAGTTCCTTCTTCGGGAATGCCAATTTCCTCTCTCCTTTTTTGGGATTTGCCCTCCATGCATTCCAATATTACGATTTTTACCACTCACCTTTATCTATATTCGTAATTACGTCTCACTCAATCAAAACCCACTTCATTAAATCATCGTATGTCAATCCTCATCATATCATCGTTGGGTTGCGTCTGACGATTTTTTACCACTCACCTTTAGCTATACTCGTAAAATTACGTCCTCACGAGTCTATGCTACGAAAGCTATTTTTGAAATTCAAATTAAAGGGACAACCAAGAAAAAAAAGATAAAAATGTAAGGGGTATTTTCGTAATTGAGTGTTAGCAGAGGTTTGGGTAGAGATACGAGGAAACTTTGGATATGAAAAGTGGGAGACATGCACGAGAACCACCCAGAGATGATACCGACAAAATAAACAAAACCAAAAAGAAGTTTTAAATTTTCCTGAAACAAAAAAAATATTATGCAAAAACAAAAGCAAAAAAAAAAGGTGGCACGTGATTTACACGCGAGACAAAACTCCACTGTCACAATATTCAGCAATCAGCACTATGTCTATAATGCCCATTTTTTTTCTTTCATCGAAGCCTCTTTCTACTCCAGATTTTAGGGAGGCTATACGGATTGGACCGTAACTTTACGTGGAAAAATACAGTATTTACTATTTAGTAGGTTGTAGAAAAATCAATTCATTTGCAAAAATGATGTGGTAGAAAAATCGCAAACAAGTTGATATTGATTTTACGTGTGTTTTGTATAAATATCATGAAATTTGAGTATGATTAAGCTAGTAATATATAATTTTATCTGCTAATAAGTTATTTTAAATAGTATTTTATTATTTGATAAAAAAACACGAATGATATATATTTATTTTTATTTTCGAAATGAGGTTAACACGAATGAGGTTTACATCCACTTATTTACGATTTTGCTATCACATCATTTTTGTAAATCAATTTGTTTAAAATGGTTAGGTACCAAATTAACTCTATTTAGAATGTAAACACTAAATTTGAAAAGCGTTAATATTCAAATTTCCTTGTTACAAAAAAATAATAATTACAAACGTTACAATTTTTGCTTTTTAGAAGAAAACAAACAACAGGAGGCGCGTGTAAAAAAATATCTGCCCACTGGTTTTGGTACAAGAAAAAGGGGTTTTGATGTTTATTGGCTTTTACAATTTGATTTTAGGATTACTTTTCAGAAAACGTTTGTTACAACAAGCCTTACAAAGAAAAAGGTGTAGCATCTTTTTACGTCATTAATAAGACAATTAAATGTTTTTATTAAGAACATGTTTTTGTTATATAGTCCACGTACGAATCCACTCTTACCGTCTTACGAGGTGTTGGAGATTGATAAAGACGACGTGTGATTGATTATCTACTCAGTTCTTAGTTCTTTACACATCCATAGCGCATATATATGTAATATATTGACGTTAAAAAATAGATTCTTATAGATTCTTCTTTTTTGGTTTTGGTTCCATGCTTATAGATTTTTCTATCAAAATAACTCTTCAGTAGTAATTATTAACTGTATCAAAGAAATAGTGGATTTTTTTATTTAACGCAAGAGTATTCAGGGCTGATCCATATTTTGATGTAGAAAATTAAAAGAGGAGATTGGCTGAATGATACTTTTCTGGGTATAATTTAGAAAATTAGTTTTTGTACAACCATATTGAAAATTTGGAAACTTTGCACATGTAAAATAGCGAAAACACCCTCAAATCTAAAAACACAACTTAGATATACAAATGATTAAAAATACAAATGACTTTATTTGAGAACCGAATATTCGTTGCTTCTTCAGAATCACAACTCAATGACACCGGCGGCGATGGATGAGCTCACATAGACGATAGACCGGTCTTTGTGGACGACAAGCTCTCCTAGATAATAGACGTGATGTACATGTACATGTATCTAATACAAGTGAAATTGTCCACATATGTGAGTTGTGCTAAAAAGTTTCCACATACAAATATGTTAATGCATGTAAAGTGGTGGTTTTAAATAGAGGGTTTTGGGTTGCTTGAACCAGAAGAATTGAATTGATTTGGCGTGATCTTGGTATAATAAAAATTGAAAAGTGTTTAAAATGTTGAAAACAAATCATTATTATGTTACAAAAAGCATTCTTCTTCGTTCTTATTTGATAGTAATCTCGGTGTGGGAGGGCTCATGCTCATGTATCGACATAGATAGTGGATTGCTATGAAGGTGTGGCCGAGAACTGGTTACTTTCTTGTGTTCCTTACACTTTTTTGTTCGTTGCTTTGTTCCAATTATGTCTCAAGATCGATTCAATTGAGTGAATTATAGATTCGGAGATTCACTTGCTTCAATGAAATCTATTGATTGACGCAATCATCCGAACAAGTGGTATCAAAGCTTTAGGTTTTATGCGAAGTGTTGAATATAAAAATTTAGGTGAAGCGATTTCTTTCTAATATAAGGCTTGAATGCTTGTGTCACATGGCGGATTCTTTAAGAAATAATGCCAGGGTTTGGAGCAATGTCTCAACCATGAATTGGATTGGTGCCAGTTTGAATTGCTATAAAACCTTAGAGCTATCAATAAACCAGATAAACCCCGCAAAGAACTACCAAAATTCTATGAACTGTGTGATCCAATTGAATTGGTTGACTCCGGTTCAAAAAAATTATTAATTTTTTGACATATTTTAAATTATATTTTCTTTAATTTTTCAGCATTAGTTAAATAAGTTTTAGTCCATCAATAGGTAATTAAAAAATCAAATAATATTTTTTGATTTAAAGCTCTAAAAAATATTTCGATACTAAAATAATAGATTTCGATCTAGTAATTTTCTTTTAAAGTCTAAAAGTTTATATTTAATTAAATTTCTTCCAAAAGCGTTAGGTTGTATATTTTTTTTTTATTATTATTATTATTAATCATGTATATATATATTATTTATAAATAATATTTATTATTTCTTTTTTTATATTAATAATGGTTATACATATATATTTAAAATATAGAAAAGCTACAAAATTGCGAACCTAGTTCGATCCGGTTGGACGATGTTGAACCGTGATCCAAACACTTATCCAGTTCGTATTTCGGTCCGGTTTTGAAACATTACGTTGGAGTTCTCCTAACTGTTGTACTTCCTACTGGATCAAGTTATGGGTTAACTTTTTCAATGGGTCAAGAAATTGGATTTTGCATTACAAAGATTTTTATATATACAATATATTTTTTTGTCAACACGATCCACTTGGTCTTTTCTCAATTTTTGTAGGGAGTTGGAGTCGAAACCCCATATTTAAGAATCTTGTAGAGGTAACAATGTCGCTTGCATTAGCGGATCCGAACACTGTTTGGATGTAATACATATTGTGCAAGTTACGTTAATGAGTATGGGATGGGATGGTAACCCTTTCATGGTATGAATCCCATATATCTTTGGAACGCATTCTTTCAATAGAATATCTATTAATTTTTAAATCGAACTAAAATAAAATTTGATTCTTTTTGTCATTTGAGACCAATTTTTCTAAACCCGAAAAATCCAACCAAACCAAACCAAACCGAGTAACCGATATCCAAGCGTACTTCCAACTGTTATACCGTACCCGACCATAGGTATTTTTACTTCTAGAAAGGGTTAGTTCAACTTTAAAATGGGGTTGTCTGTACTTCTTAGTGGGTTTCTTTTTACTTACGAATGAGTTACTTCCTCTCGGTAAAAGGTTAACTTTTTTGATAACTCAGGTCATCCGGATCATCCGGCTGAACTAGAGACTGCGAGCTCCGACTGATGCAGGATTGCAAGTCCTATTGCATCGAGGGCCCACACATCATCACCCAACACTGACTAATCATGGAGTCCGGAGAGACCATGTGAATATCCAGTGGCCAAGTTTTACTATTGACAAAAATAAAATAAAAACTTTGAACTCATAAAATTAAGGTTAATGTCTCACAAGTGGATCTTTATATGCCTTTATATTATATTAGATTAAGATTCACATATATGCGGATTTATAATTTAATATTTTATTGCCCGTGAAAATAAATAGTATACAAATTGAAATAAATATATACATTAGAGAACGAATTTGGTGGAGCAGATGCAATAAATAGATTTGGAAACGATCCATGAATATTTTTATTTTTTGATATGTAATTAACATACTACCAATGTTTGAATTTCCTTAATTTAAATAGAAAATTTAGAAATGTTTTTTTAATTAACTTTGCCTTTTATTATAAATGTAAAAAAAAAAATTATTTTTGTTTAGTAATTTTACCTTTTAGTATTATTAATTTGTATTTTGCTTTGCTTTTTATTTTTTTCCTATTATTAATTTTTTTATTTTCTTTTTTATTAACTTTGGCTTTTAGGATAAATTTACATTTTTTATCTTCCTTTTTTAATAGTAAATTTACATTTTAGGATTATGAATCGATTATAAATTAAGTAATTTTTTATGAATCTTTTTTTACCCATGTTAGATTCTGATTGATTGATTTAACACGAGATCAAATGAGTTAGCAACTTTAAAATATTTAGGTTTATATAATAAGATATGAACAAGTGGCCCTTGCACTTTGAATCATTGATTGATCGGGCCGTTATAAATTCGCAACTTGTTTTCTGTTACAATTGGGGACAAGTAGCCAATTAAATATTCCCTCAGTTCTAATATAAGCGATGTTTAAGGTTTTTGCACACATGTTAAGGATTCATTTAATTTGTATTTTTTTCTATACTAAAAACATCATTTATTACTCATTTAAACACAATCCAACCAATAAAAAAACAATCTGCAGAATTAAAATTGCAAATGGTCAAAAACAATAAAAAATTATTTAATTTTGTATTGAAAATTAAAAATATCATTTATTTGAAAACAAAGAAAACCTAACATCACGTATTTAATAAGAGAGGGAGTATTAAAACTCATTTGAGACAACAACGAACTTTGGAAAGGTCGGCATTATAATCCGAAGCGTTAGACAGGTCCACATTAATTGTTGCATATTTCTTAGAATATAACGGAACAGTTTGAAACTTCTCTTGAATGAAGGAGATAATTCGATTCATGAAAATCCAACGAGACTAAAAGAATAAGAAAGAAGTGACCGATTCTAATATATGTTAAATAATCAATTTAATTATTTTTCCTGATCAATTCAAAATTGAACAATGTATGCTTTTGTTTCACCTCAAGTCAACACACGAAGATTGTTAAAAAAAGAAGTCAACTCACGAAGTTAGAGTGTATAAATAAATGAAGGGCTACTAGAGGTTACCTTTGATGAGATGAGATAAGATAAACGGGTTTGTGCCACGTGGCAGAATCTATGGTCTAACAATATTACGATAAGGCTCGACGACGATCCAAGAACTCTGCTCAAAGCTCTTCATATTTTATAAAAAAAGTCTGATCGTGATTCACGTGGCCGTCGACGCCTAATCCATCTCAAATTCAATCAAAACCATTGGAATTGTAGAGCAAAAATATGAAGAAAATGAAAAAAAAAAAACATAATAATACCAACAATTTTCAAGAAAAAAAAATTACAAGAAGATCGAAATATTTGGGTATATAAAGACGATTTGGGAAGAGATGCAATTCGCTCTCAAACTGATTTCACACATAAAACATGAGGAAGAGACATCATGGCTTCATCGGTTGTATCAACGGCAGCGACATTTTCCGGCGTGAACCGGACTCCAACTCAGGCCAACATGGTCGCTCCATTCACCGGCCTTAAGTCATCAGCCGCCTTCCCTGTGACCCACAACACTAACTCCGATATCACTTCATTGGCTAGTAACGGTAGCAAAGTCCATTGCATGCAGGTCCATTCTAGATTCCTAATATAAACTTATACTCCCACTAGTATGTCGGTACTAGAAGCATTTCCATATTAATTTGGAACCATATAGTTTGAGAGGTAACCAATTAAGTGAAGTGAATCAATACAATCACGTGATGCTCATAATTAAAGGTGTGCCGGAGAGGCAAATGAACAAGGTCCACAAATTTGTTTTGTTATTATTCAATAAGCCCCAAAATTGTTTTTTTTTGTTTTGTTTTTTGTTCTCAAAAGGAAAGTGACACTTATATAGGTTATAAGTAAAACTACCACACTCATAAAGAAGAAGACAAACACAAACTTGTCTTATATTAAAATTACATGGCTCAACAAAAAGAAGGTATATATGAGTTTAGAGTTTAGACCCGAAATTAAGATAATTTAGTAGTAAATTATATTCTACAACTTTTGGATTACTTTTTTTTTTGTACAATGATATGTATTATGCGGGTTTGAATCCGAATGGTGACACAGTGAACAGTGGCGGTTCTACTATATTTCTTTCTCAATTTTTAGATGACTTTATCTTGAGAACCATTTTTGACTAAATTAGTACATAATCCCTGATATAATTGAGCCGAACATGTGTAGGTGTGGCCACCGGTCGGAAGAAGAAGTTCGAGACTCTCCCGTACCTCCCCGACCTGAGCGAGGTGTCTTTGGCTAAGGAGGTCGACTACCTTATCCGAAATAAATGGATTCCTTGCGTTGAGTTCGAGTTGGAGGTAACATTTAATCAATTTTTGAAAGAATCTTTCTAAATTAACTTGTCTCAAGTTTCTTTTCAACTAAAACGACCACGTCTTGGGACAGCACGGCTTCGTGTACCGTAAGCACAATAAGTCACCGTGTTACTACGACGGACGTTACTGGACAATGTGGAAGCTTCCGTTGTTCGGAAACACAGATTCGTCTCAAGTGTTGAAAGAAGTTGAAGAGTGCAAGAAAGAATACCCCAACGCCTTTATCCGTATCATCGGATTCGACAACTCGTGTCAAGTCCAGTGCATCAGTTTCATTGCCTACAAGCCTCCTCACTTCTAAATTCACTCGCCTTGATTAAGACTAAACACTTATTTATTTTTCTCTTCTTGTTTCTTGTTTGATTTCTCCATTTATTTCCTTCGTTGTAAAAACTTCCATTTGAAAACATGATCTCTTCATCTATGTTTGTTACTTCTTGTTTTGCCCGGAAGAAAACCGATATTTCTACCCCGGTTCGAACTTCTATAAAATCGAGTACTAAACCGAACCAAAGCTAGTTAAGAACTTGATTTAAGTTAGGTATGAGTATGACTACTATCTATCAAACCAAATCAAACCAAACCAAACGGAATCCAAAAGTCAGTTGCTCATAAAAAATTGGATTACAAAGTAATAAACCGGAACCGAATAAAACAGTATACTATTTTGGAATTTGGCAAGAATCACACTTGAAACAAGCCTAGGCACGGCATGTATACGTATATGCAATTAACAATTTAATAGTACACTAAGGTATGAACATAGTTTTTAAAACGCACAAATTCTTAAATCTAGATAATTAATTTCAAATTAACCCATTGAAGGATAATATTTTAAAGGAAAATTATCTAGAATGAACTACAATTCCAATTACTATTATTTTTTTCGAAAAGAAAAGGACTATGAGGACTGAGTTGGATTCTTCAGGTTCCAAATATCATCGCCCCAAACAACATCACTGAACAACAAATTGTAGTTTCTTCCAACAAACTCAATGTCCCAAAAAGGCAACCACACGGTGCTCCACGTCATCTCCTCCACCACTCCTCCGCCCCACAAGACCTCCTCCTCCTCCGCCGCTGCAGCAACCGCAACCGCCATGGCTGCAACAGCCAATGAGTGATCAGTCTCCTCTTCCTTTATCTCCTCTCTCTGTCTCTTCATATTAAGAAGTGTTAGTGGTGATGATGTGATTGGTTGTGATCTTTTCCTTTTTTTTGTTGGTTTTACAATTGGTTGTGATCTTGTTAAAGTGAAGTCGAGGATATTTATAAGGAGATAAAGGCAGAGGAAGTGGTTAGTGCCAGGAGACATATGGGAGTTGGAGATAGAGAGAGACGTGAATAGTTGTTTTTAAATTTGAATTGTTTTACCGACATTGGTTTCATGTATAACTCAGTTGCCTCACGTCACACTCACACATTTGTCTGCTTCCTTTTGCCCTACGTGTCCTCCTTTTTTCCTTTTCTTTTTCTCCCCACTCCATTGACTCCAAATATCTTCTGCAGTGTTTAATGTTTTTTTTTTTTTTGTTAAAAGTGTTTAAAGTTTAAACCAAAAATATCTAAAGATGTAAAATTATTACCAAAAAAAAATTACATTGATCCATTCAGTTTGGTGTAAATTATATCCAATTAAATGATCAACTGAGAATGGTTATAGTAGAAGACTAGAAGTAATCCGACTTTTGCACAAAGTATGAGTGTAAACAGAGTGGGCACTGAGTCGGCACTGAACCCAAGCAGAGCAAACCTATGTTTGCTTTTTTTAATAAAAAAATTTTGGCTTTCATATTTTAAAAATTTATTTAGTCTAGTGGTAATATTTTAAAAAACTTTTTTCAAAAGATCATGAGTTCGAAACTTAATATTGTAAAACATCCCAATTTGTTTTTTATTTGCGGCCTTCTAAAACTCAGATCCGGCTATGAGTGTAAAAACAAATAATTATGTGATAAGTTTTTCAAATCAAGAAATGATGAATTTTACGTTATAAAAATTGATGAAATTTATTTTTTGAATATATGAAATAAGTCTAATCAACAATATAGTATAAAAAATACTAAGTTTGTAGGAAAAAAATAGATGGTTGTATGTTCTTAGATTTGGAATTCTTAATTAATTTAGTTTTATTAAGAACATTTAATTAATGGTTAAATGAAAGCGAAAAAAGAAACTTACACTACAAGAAAACAATCGATTACCAACGAAAATTTACATCGAATTTTGGCCGTCGTAAATTTACGTCGAGGTTACGACGACATTTTATTTCGATGTAATTTCGTCGTAAATTTTTGTCGTCGTAATATCGTCGTAACTGGACGTCGCCATTACAACGATATTACGACGATTGTTTACATCGTCGTAACATCGATGTAAGTTTACATCGATGTCACGACGAGTTATATTCGATGTACATTACGACGAGTTTACGTCGAATGTGTCTAGGTAGATGAACACGTTTTTAAGTAGGTTCACCTAATTATTTACATCTCATATATTCGTCGTATAGGCGATGTAAATTCGTTGTAAATTATGTTTCGATGTAAATTCGATGTAAATTTCCGATGTAAATCTGTTGGTAATTCTGAAAAATTTCTATAAATACATCATACAATTCAAACGAAAGTTATATATATATAAAAAAAAAACACTTATCCAAAAAAAAAACATTTCAAAAACTCTTTTTATAAAATGTCTATATACGAACTACGAAGATGGATGTATACGCAAAAAGATTCGGAGGGAGCGTTGACGAAAGAATTCAAAGAGGGGCTTGAAATATTCATGTATCAGGCCAGAAATATGCAAATAACCCTTGAAAGCGGTAAGATGTTCTGTCCTTATCGTAAATGCAAGAATACGAGATATATTTTTATTGAGACGGTGTGGAAGCATTTATTAAATAGAGGGTTTATGCCGCAATATTATGTTTGGTATCAACATGGAGAGGGTTTTAAAAAGAGTACTATTGATCAAGCTGATTGTAGTAGTAATTATCAAGGTCATGTAGATTTGATCAGGGTAGTAGTTATCATCGTGGTCATGAACATCAATTTGATCAACATGGTCAAGATCATGATAGGATGCATGAAATGGTCAATGATGCATTTCATGAAACAAATGTTGATAATAGTGTTGAGGAACCCAATGTAGATGCGAAGCGATTTTATGATATGCTAGCCGATGCAAATCAGCCACTCTACGATGGATGTAGAGAAGGTCAGTCTAAATTGTCGTTAGCAGCTAGGATGATGACAATTAAAACTGATCATAACTTAGCTGAGGTTTGCATGGATGATTGGGCTGATCTTATTAAAGAGTATTTGCCAGATGATAATTTGGCTGCCGAAACATACTATGAGATACAGAAGTTGGTGTTTAGTCTTGGGTTGCCTTCTGAGATGATAGATGTATGTGTTGACAATTGTATGTTTTTTTGGAAAGATGATGATAAGCTGCAGGAATGTCGATTTTGCCAAAAGCCGAGATTCAGGCCACAAACTTTCGGGCGTAGTAAGATACCGTACCAACAGATGTGGTATCTTCCTATAACTGATAGGTTGAAACGATTGTATCAATCTGAAAGGATAGCTGCATCGATGAGGTGGCATGCAGAACATTCACAGAGAGAAGGAGAAGTGACTCACCCGTCAAATGCAAAAGCTTGGAAACACTTTAACACGGTACACCCAGAATTTGCTAAATTTAAGTGAAATGTGTATCTTGGCCTTTGCACTGATGGATTTAGTCCATTCGGTATGTCTGGTATGCAATATTATTTATGGCCAGTAATCCTAACGCCATACAACCTTCCTCCAGATATGTGCATGCAAAGAGAATTTTTATTCTTGAGTATATTAGTACATGGTCCGAAGCATCCCAAGCGTTCCCTTGATGTGTTTTTGCATCCTCTCATACATGAGTTGAAACAGTTGTGGTATACAGGAGTTCGTACATATGACTGTTCGAGGAAAAAAAATTTTACGATGCGTGCGGTGCTTATGTGGACAATAAGCGACTTCCCTGCATACGGGATGCTATCAGGTTGGACGATGCATGGGAGGTTATCTTGTCCGTATTGCCTCAGTCAGACAGATGCGTTTCAGCTGAAACATGGTCGAAAAACATGTTGGTTTGATTGTCACCGTCGATTTCTACCAATCAACCATCCATATCGGAGAAATAAGCGATTGTTTAGGAAGAACAAAATCGTGCGTGTCCCCCCACCAGTATATCTATTTGGGGAAGATCTAGAAGCGCAAATAGATCATTTTGGGGGATTAGAAACTGCGAATCGTGGGGGAAATTGGCACACTCCAGCTAATATGCCTGATGGATACGGGGAGAATCACAATTGGCACAAGAAAATCATTTTTTGGGAATTTCCGTACTGGAAAGATCATCTGCTGCGACACAATCTTGATGTCATGCACATTGAGTAAAACTTTTTTGATAGCATCATACATACGGTGTTAAACGTGAAAGGAAGAACCAAAGACAGCGGAAAGTCAAGGTTGGACTTGCCCGATATTTGCAACAGAAATGAGTTGCATATTATGAGCAATGGGAAATCACCAGTTCCTATATTTCGGTTGGGTGCAGAACAAAAGGCAGCATTGTTCAATTGGGTTTCATCTGATGTGAAGTTTCCTGATGGGTACGTATCCAATCTGGCTAAATCTATTGAGGAAGGACAAAAGTTTTCAGGGATGAAGAGTCATGATTGCCACGTGTTTATGCAATGATTACTTCCTTTCGCATTTGCCGAAATCCTTCCAGGAAATGTCCATGAAGCAATTGGAGGTAAGAGACATCATCATATCACATATAATTTGTTCAAATATATATTGCACTATATAATTTTGGTGTTGCAGGCATCGGAGCGTTTTTCCGGGATCTTAGTACACGGACGTTGTCAGAAGATTGGCTGCTAATATTCCAATATTGTTGTGCAATCTGGAGAAGATATTCCCGCCGGCATTTTTTGATGTTATGGAACATCTTTCCATTCATCTCCCTCACGAAGCAGAACTACGCGGGCCTGTTAAGTTTAGGTGGATGTACCCATTCGAGCGCTTCATGAAACATTTAAAGGGGAAGGCTAAAAATCTAGCAAGGGTTGAAGGATCAATTGTTGCGGGAAGTTTGACCGAAGAAACTTCACACTTCACTTCATACTATTTTGCTACAAAAGTCCGCACACGTAAACGGAAACCCCGACGATATGATGATGGTGGTGTGGGAGGAACTTATGTAGTAGAGGGTGTCCTAGACATCTTCTCACCAATCGGTCGTCTTGGTGGAAAAGTGAAGGAAGTTTGGTGGTCTAACGAGAATGACAGGCACATCGCACATATGTACATCCTCCTAAATTGCGAGGAAGTGGAACCTTTCGAGAGGTAACATGACAATTTAATTATCCACTACTAATTTATTATATATATAGATGAAGATGTTATAATTAATTTCAATGTATATATATATATATATGTATTTTGCAGTTTATTTGTTAGTCATGTATGAAAATGCATTGAAGGCATTTCAGATGATGAAATAAACGATCGTAAAGATCGTCATTTTGCTAAGTGGTTGAAGACGCAAGTAAGTTTACGAATAAAAAAATTTCATTAAGTATATCGATGCTCGATCTAACTTGCACACTTCTCGATGTGCCTTTTTCAATTCATAGGTGGATCATGGCGACCCCGCATATCCAATATGGTTTCATGAGTTACTACAAGGCCCCCTCGGGAAGATAACGACTGCACCCATGTATTTCACCCGTGGTTATGTGTTTCATACATACAAGAACGGCGTTCGTCGGGCAACTACCAACTACGGAGTATGTGTTAGGGGTGAAATAGATTTTTATGGGGTGTTGCAGGAAATAATCGAAGTGGAGTATCCCGGTTTGGTTAGTATGAAATGCGTTCTCTTCAAATGTGATTGGTTCGATCCAACAGTCGGTCGAGGGGTGCGAATTAACAAATTTGGTGGGGTAGATGTCAACAAAACACGGCGATACAACAAGTTTGAACCATTTATCCTAGCATCACAAGCAGAACAAGTAACGTTCGTTCCATATCCGCGAGTTAGAACCACTGGGCCCACATGGTTATCGGTTATTAAAATAGCTCCAAGGGGTAAAATTGTTGGTGTTGACGATCTTCCAATGCAAAAAGATTATTGCTGAGACATTACAGAGCCAGAGATTACGGAGAACGTTCTGTTAATTGATCCCCGCAACCGGGAACTTGAATATCTACCTGACGACACATAAGAAGAAGGCGATTCCGATGAGTTTGATGAGAGTGACGATGATTCTCAACCTGAAGATGATGAACCCAATGAAGATGATGAACCGAGCGGAGATGATGATTCTGATTGATTTATATATGTAATTGCTCTTATTTTAATTTTTATAATAAAACTTGAAGATTATGGGCGGAGATTTACCGCGGCATATGACCGGAGATAATCGGAGATGGGATCGTAAGGATTCCCACATGTCGAATATTAACCAAACCCTGGAATTTTATGGTTTGGGTAATATTAGACATGCGTGAGTCCTTTCGATCCCATCTCCGGTTATCTCCGATTATCAACATTACGACGGATTTACGACGATTGAAGACACAATCGTCGTAAACTCGTCGTAATATTTTAACCATTTAATTCAAATTTCCGGTTTAATAGGATGGTATCGTGTTAATTCAAATTCAAATATTACGACGAGGTTACGACGAATCCGTCGTAATTTCGATGGTAAATTACGACGGATCGTGTTACGACGACATTACGACGATTATGTCTTAAATCGTCGTAATATCGTCGTAATACTTAATAGGGTTTAGGGTTTAGGATTTAGGGTTTAGGGTTGAGTATAGGTTATAAATGTTTGGTTTTGCATCAATTATATTGTTTTACATAAGTTCTCGATTCGTTGTTTGACGTAATACAAAAATGATTAACAATTTATACTGCATGCATGTTAGGAAGAAACTTATACAATGAATGTTATAGAGTATTAAGCGGAGATAAGGAAATTTCTCATATGTCATATTCAATCGTCATTATTGATTGTATTGGGTACAATGAAAAGTTTTTGATGTACAAATATACTTCGTTAATACAAGACAGGTATGTGTGTTAGGGTTTAGGGTTTACATTTCTAATCTTACGACGAAATTCCGACGGATCCGTCGTAATATCGATAGTAAATTACGACGGATCCGTCGTAAAGACGTCGTAATGTACCATCGAAATTACGACGGCCACAAAATCTATATATACGCGATTTTTCCCTCACAACTCACAATCTCCTTCTCTCTCTACCGAATTCCGGACCTTTCTCTCTCTAATGTAATTTTTTTTTTTTTTATAAATAAATTATATTAGTATTTATGATTGTTAATAGTAGATAGGATTGGAATTATTATATAGAATTTGAATTAGATAGGATTGGAATTATATTGGATTATATTTTTGATAGTCGTTACTTTTTTTTAGATATGGGGCCACACATGAATCACTATCGCGCATTTATGGGTGGTGAGTCGGGACCGAGTGTTAATTCGGATGGCCCGTAATCGTTTGCCACACCGTCTGTGGTTCCGGACTCCGGGGCCGCCCCACAGGCGCCCCCGCCACCGCCAGCTGCTCATGCACCTCGACCCGCTTTGATATATGCGGGATTGACGGTCGAGGACATTTTGCGGTCGCCGGGTCATGATCGGTTACCCCGGTTAGATCCGCTCCGCCCGCCAGATACTTTTTGGTACGTAAGCTAAATTTTTTTTTTTTGTCATTAATATCTGCTTTTTATTTTTATATTTCAGGTTTAAGGAGGACAACAAAGTCGGGCGGAGTGTGTCTGACACCATCAAAGCCTACTTCGAGGAGCCTCACCGCAATTGGTCTGCTGTTCCGGGCGACGTCGTTGATACGTGGTTCAAATGTTTCGCGGTACGTAATTTAATCGTTTTAATTTTTTTTTTAATAATTATTTAATTTTATTTAATCTTTTCTAATTGTTTTCTTGTTTTTATAGCAAAAATGGCACTGAGATGTTGCGATCAAGGAGACGGTGAAGACGGAGTTTAAGGCGAAGGCAAAGTTCCGGCTCAACAATACCGTCTCCGATTGGAAGCGGAAGTGGGAGGTTGAGGGCGATGAGGCGAAGCCCCCGTACATGTCTTCCGAAGTTTGGAACGGCTTGAAGACACACTGGATGGATCCGCATTCGCAGCAAGTGGCTGCTAAGTGTTCGGCTTCTCGGAACACTGTCTGTCCAGACGGTCGTCCGGCGGTGTTGCCACATACTTCGGGTCAAACGTCATTTGCGGGACGGCGTCTTCGACTGGTATGACTTTTTTTCTAATAATATGTTTTTCCTGCTTTTGTAATTAATTAAATTTAATCTTTAACCGTTTATTTTTTTCGAATGTCATTTGTTTAGGCAAACGGAGGCGAATTTCCTCCGATGACTCGAGTTTTTGAGGAAACTCACAAAAAGAAAGACGGTTCTTTTGTGGATCCTCGAGCGGAGCAGGTCTACAATGACGTGCAGGCACGGATCGAGGAGCGTCAAACTCAGCTCTCTCAGCAGCTATCACATGGCGGTAGCTCGGTCTAGTCCAATGCGGCTTTGACCACAGCCCAATGGACGAGATATATGAAGAGGTAATAATAAATTTATTAATTTTTACGGAATTATTTCGTATTCAATTTATTAATTTTAACGTTTTTTTTAAGGTTGCCCCGAAGAAAAAGGGCAGAGTTTTAGGGATGGGATTGATTAGTGATAGTTATGTTGCCTTGGCTTCCGCACATCGTTCGACCAACAATCCGGTTGGGTTGAGGAATGAGTTGAACACCGCCCATTCCTAGATCAACACTTTACGGGCGAAGCAAGCAGAATCCGATCAGAAGATCCTTGGATTAGGTAAGACGATCCAAGGATACGATTCTCTGTTCGAGCTTCTTGCTGTGGATAATCCCGCATTGGCGAAGGCCCTGAGAGCGCAGCAAGCATCGACATCGAGACCGAGGGATGAGGATCAGGATCCGGATCCGCTCGCAGACAAGCGAGCGGAATTGTTGCATAGAACCGACGATGAACTTTTTGAAGAATTTGGTATTAATTAGTATATTGTAGTTTATATTTGGGATTTTAATTTGTATTTTAGAATTATTTATAAAATTTAATTATTTAAATTATTATTTAATAATATATATTTAAAATTTGTATTTTAGAATTATTTATAAATTTTTAATTTTAATTATTTTAATTATTATTTATTAATGTATTTTAAAATTATTATCGATAAATCGTCGTAAACTCGTCGTAAACAATCCGTCGTAAATTCGTCGTACACCATCCGTTGTCAATTCGTCGTAAATCATCTGTCGTAAATTCGTCGTAACATCGTCGTACACCATCCGTCGTATAGTCGTCGTAACACCTCAGTGGTATTATCGTCGTAATTTCGTCGTAATATTACGACGAATTTACGACGAATGTTTTACGACGCTTTTACGACGATTTATATACGTCCCAGATTTTACGACGATATTACGACGATTAGGGTTTAACGACGAACGATTTACGACGAATTGACAATCGTCGCTAAATCGTCCCAAACCCTGTTTTACATCGATTATATCCGTTGTAAAATGACTGTTTTCTTGTAGTGTAAAACTCAGAATTCTGTGTTAGAATATTTAACTAAAATAAAATGACTGTTTAAAAAATGTTTAAATCACTCTTACCAACAAGTATGAACCCAAAAAAAATAACTTTTACTCAAATATGTAAGGATTATGTAACATCTCAATTTTCGGTCCCCAAAAACCGGTCTGTTTTAATTTCGGTTATTTCAAAATGTGGGCCTAATTGTTGTTTTAATCTAAAAGCTCAACCCGTAAGCTCATTAAGCTAATAGAAAACTCTAACCCTAGAATCCTTCACCTCTATAAATAGAATGAGCTCGTGGCAAAGAGGAGGCAGAGTGTTCTTGCGGCAAAGTCCTATTGAAATTACCTTTGATCAACCAACGTCGAATCACCTTGAAGGAGAAGCCATCGCAACCACCTAGAAGCAAAGGGAAGACAGATCAGACCCGTTTTGGTAGAAAGAAGGAAAGAACGGGCAAACCAGATCCAAACGATCTGAAACTTGGTGAGTATTTCCTTGACTCTCTAATTTATCCAACACCGAAAGTGGATTGTTATTCGGAGTTGTGATATGAAAGTTATGGATGTTTTCACGGCCTGATATGTGCAGTACGGATCTGCGACCAGTGAGAGGAGAAACCAATCTGGAGGTTCGGTAGTGATCCGATCAAGCTGATATTTGGTAAGGATGTTTATTACCCTTAGCTCTAGGTCTCTGTAAAATATCTCAGGGTTCTAACTTGTGTTTTGGACGTTATGTTAGTTTTACCGAGACTGTTCTGCACAGCGCATGGGTTAGACCAGTCTGGCGAGTTGGTTGGTTTGGATAGGCAAATCAATCTGGATCGACCTGAAACTTTGCATACATCCTAAGGACACGTGGATCTAGCTCTCAGTTGAAGGATAACCGATTTGAGCCTCATGAGAATATGTAATCGTGTTGTCAATTCAGTGGCTAAGGTGAGGATTAGATCTAGGCTTCTCTCTATGTCTCTTGTCTTCTTCTGGTGTGTTGAGTCCAAGTATACTCAGCTATGATGCGTGCTACAAAGTACGGGAATGTTGGTGTGATGCATCATGTGGATCTATATCTTATAATGAATATGGACTAGGGAATCGTTAGATGAAGAACCATCATGCTGATTGATGAACCTGTTGTGTGATTAATGTGTGTAAAGTAGCTAGATGGTGTGAATAGCATTATAGGTATTCGTCACAAGGTGATGGAGATCATGTGGTACGAATTGATTGCGGGAACTGGTGAGGTGTATGCCCTGGAAGCTGGAACCGACTGTTGTGACAGGAAAGGTGTGTGTAACCTTAACACCAGAACCCACTTGTTTGATGGACTGGTGGGGTGTATGCTCCTGTGTCGGAACCGTCTGTTGTGATGGGGAGATGGAGTGTAACCTTGTCATCAGAACTCAACGTTGTGGGGGTTAGGCGAGCCCTGGAGTCTGTGTGACTAGAGTCTGTGTGACTCACATACATGTGGAGCTATGGCTCGAGATATCTTTATTGTGACATCCCCATATTTGGTAGTTATGTGGGTGTTTCTAGAGCGTGATGTGTGATTACTTGCTTATGCTTATATTTGATATGTTGGTTGAATATGAGAAGGTGTGGAGTTGAATTCTAGGTTTAGTTCTCGCTGAGTAATCCCAATTACTCACTCCTCTCAATTACTCACCCCTCTCTTTTCTTGTAGGTGATTATGATTAAAGAGGCGGGGTCGATGGTGGTATTGCCGATTCGTCAGGTCCCTTCGGTTAGACGGAGTTGGGATGTTACATAACTGGTTACCGAAAAGAGATTAATTAGTTCAATATAATTTGTTTATCATACTTCAATATTTAGTCTGACATTTTTAAAACATCAAACTGATCGGCACATGAATCAAAATTGACAAGTTCAGGAGATGAACAAAGTCAGCGAATCATTTCAACCTGAAACTCAACTTGATTATTTATTTATTTATTTATTTTGACGGCATTATTATTATTTTTATTATAAAAAGAAAAGAGCATGCTGCATGCTAAGCTAGCTTTATTCATTTCTTCATTTATTTAAATTGTAAAGATAAAAGATATAAAGTAGAGTTAATTAGCTATATACCAACAAAATAGAAAGAATTAAGTAATCGGAAATGAATTTTTATTATTTGCCTTTATCAAAGTTTTTTTTCATTATTTGCAATATAATGAAAAAAACTTTGAAAATATTTTCGACAAAGCGAAATAACACATTCTCATCAGAAAAGTCTAGCGAAAATTAAGAATTGAGTAGTTTGGGATTTAATAAATTTAAGAGATTCAAATAATCATATTTTGAGATTCGAGTTGAACAAACATCGAAAAATAATCTAATCAATATCATATTAAATTTCATAAATTTTCAATTTAAAATAATTTGACAATGTATGAATCGGTTATATTCCCTATATGATACTTTATATCATATCTTAGTTTGGACGTGAAACCTCTAACAAATTGTCTAGATAATTGCACTAGTTCTGATTAACTATGGGACTATAGATGATTGATTTCGAATCCAATGATGACCTTCAAATTTTGAAGCTCAGTGTCGACTGTCGACGGCGTTTTTTGTTCGGTTGGATTTCACCCACGTCGTCTTCTCTAAGAGATGGAACATATAGCATCACATTATGTGCCTACTTCTCACGCCATCTCCTTCTGTAGTTGTACATTTATTTTAAGCTAAATTTTAGTCGGTAAATAATTTTAGCACATTATGTAACATGTTAGAGTATCCAACATCATCTGGTCCAAGCAAAGTATGTTTCTCTCTCACTTTTAGAACGTATTTCTACGTCACGTGATCGGGATCTCTAATACCGGTATTGGGAACAACCTTTATTTAATTACTAGTAGGTTAACCGCGTTTCGCGCGATATTTTATAATATTGTTTTTATGTAGTTATAAAATAGATGAGACACACATCTAATCAATTTTGTTGGAGTTATCAGCGTCAAGTCATATCCGCCAAAACATTATACACTTTAACATCTAATACTCATAACTAAGCACAACTAAAATCAACCACCAAATTCGATCTATACATATCTATATAGATATCAGTTAAATCATTTGAAAATCCCTATATTTCACACAATGGAAAAGGAGAATAAAGTTATAAGGGTTCAAAACCCACGTTAGAAAATAATTGATATATATACTTCATTCTTCTCAAATATGGATGTAATGTCTATTCATTTGACATTAATCTTTTTTCAGAAACATATGACGTGTTTCCACGATGCACTCATAATCTCTCTCTCTCTCTCTTTCTCTCTCACTCACCAACGCGACAATTGAACCACATATCACATTTTGATCTGATTTAAATATTATATTCACTATCTTTCCAAGTTTTGATATCTCTTTCCGGACTTGAACGTTGGAGAATTTTCGCAAGAACCTCAACCATTCATCTTCTTGATGATTGGCTTGAAAATATTATTATTTTGGGATACCACAGTTCGACTATCATGACATGCATTCTTGCATACCAATCAAAGATTTTGAGTTGTCGTTCGAGTTTCTGGAAACTCATGTAAGTATTCTTTTATTGAATGAATATTTGTTTCCATGTCCGAACACTAATTACTAACCATCAAAATGATTTTTTTATTTATCTCCTATAACTCACTTAGAATCAATTAACAAATTCTAAAAGTTTGTCTTAAACAACGATTAATTTGTAATTTTGTTTTATTCAAAATTATGAATGTTTTAAGAAGTTGATTTATAAAGTATGAGAAGATGATGTGGTAGTTTAAGAAGAGTGTACATTCAACTTTNTATATATTATAATTATCAGGGGTATTATTTTGGTCGACGACGTTTATTTTAAGGAGATTTTTAAAAAAAAAAATACATCAACTGCCATAACACTATATGAATTCTTTTCATTGCCAAAACAATACAAAACCTAAAATTTTGTGCTATTTAACACACTTCATACTTTTCCAGTTTTCTTCCACGAGTTCACTGCCGTTAACAAATTAAACAGAATTGTTAACCGCTATTAATTTTCATTAAAAAAATTCTATAAAGATACCTCCAGTATTTTTTTTTGCTAGAAAATTACATGAACTTTTTCGTTACTTAAAAAATATTCAACCTAATATTTTGGTGATATTTAACACACCATGTTTTATACTTTTCCAGTTCCCTCTACCCTCCCCCTCCCTCCGCGAGTTCACTGCCGTTGACGGCTTAAATAAAATCGTTAACCGCTGTTAACTTATGGTCATGCGAGCTACGGACAGGCGAGATGTCAACGTCCTGAACTTTGACTTTGTTCCATTAGTTTTGTCGATAGAAGAGAAAAGATTAATGTGTTGAAAAGAATAGAAAATTGAGATTTTTTTTATCCCAAATCGGTTTGGGAAAATTTTCTTTGAATAATCCGAGGGTAACAATTCTATTTAAGCCGTCAACGGCAGTAAATTTGTCGGAGGAAACTGGAAAAGTATGAAACATGGTGTTAAATAACACCGAAATATTAGGTTGCGTATTTTTTAGGCAACAAAAAATATTTGTGTATTTTTATGGCAATAGTTTAGGTATTTTTAAGAAAAATTTCCTCATTAAAATTAATTTAAGAAGGAAAAAAATTATAAACATCAAAGAGAATTTTATATATTGTTAATTTAAGAAAGAAAAAAATTATAAACGTCGAAGAGATTTTTTTTTTCTTTGAAGAGAAATTTGTGTGTTTCGTAAATAGTATGTAGGTTTTTCAAAAAAAATATATATAAAAATCTAGAGAAATACAAATATTGAATTTATTTAATTAAATCTTTAGCGACCAACCAAAACATTAAACTAGACTAAAAACGTAAAAAAACAAATATTTAAAATGAAATTTAAAAAATAACAAATTAGAATTTGATATAGTTTTAATCAATAATATCTAAAACTCTAAAGGGAGTCGTGCATTTCTAGTGGAGTGTAACTACCCAAAATGGAATAGGAAAAAAAAAATTTCTAAAAAGGAAATGATAATGTGAAACAAGAAGACAAAAAATGTGTATATTAATTACGATAGGTAAGGGGCAAGTTGAAATTGTTTTGGTTCGGAAGGCGCAAGTGGCAAGTGGACCTTCTCTCCGTCTACCTTCATGTCCTTCTCTCAGTCAGTATCATCATGTCACGTTTTGTTTTGCGGAAAGGTTAGTTCAAAAAAAAATTAATTATAAAAAAAAAAATGGCATCGCCGATAAAGTTTTGGGTTGGACTGTTTTGAGCTTTCGTTTTAGTTTTTGATTATTTAAATTAAGAGCTGATCATGTTGACCAAAAAAAAAAAAAAAGAGCTTTCATACAAAATTCAAATAAATCCGTCAGTGGTGGCGTGAGGTTACAATCTAGGAGTCTCAAGACGTAAATTTGCAGAAATTTAAAATTTTAGTTTTTCTTTCGAATAATTGAATTGTGCATAAACCACTTTGTATCTCGGGTTTTCAATCCGATTTTTTTTAGCATGATAGATCGGTAAGAAAATTGGGAATGTTCCTCCATTATATTAGTTAAAATCTGGATCACCATTATAAAAAAAAAATCAAATCAAATAAATTTTAGTTTTTGGTTTTTAAATTACAAAGTTTATTGTCTCATCCAATCAAGTTTGTACAAATTTTTCCTTTACTAACTAGTTTTTTTATCTTATTTTTCCTTTCTAATAAAATATCTAAAATTATTTATTTTTGGTATTTCTAAAAAAATTACAAACTTAAGACCCAAAAGAAACTAAAACCAAAAACTATACATATCCATCCACTTTTTTTTCTATAAACAATCTGTACACACGCACTCTATCATATTTAAATGGGAGAGTTACTTAAATAGCACACATGTTGGTAATAATGACTGGAGAGATACAAATATTTTTTTAATTACTATTTTGTTTTCCATACCCAAAATACCCTGATAAGCCTTTGAAAAAAAAACATAATTACGATTGTGCCATTAATTTTTTTTTCCACGTCAGCAAAAAATCCTACGTGGCGTTATGACTGCTGACGTGCATTACGAAACTGGGCCGAAATTTTTTTCGTGTAAGTGATAGCTGAGTTACAAGACGAGTGGCTGATTTATCGAAAGCGGCTGACTTACAAGACGAATGGCTGATTTATCCGCATAAATCAGCTGAATGTTATGGCTGACTTATCGAATGAGTAGCTCATTTACGAATTTTTGGCTGATTTACAGACATTAGACATGGCTGAATTTAACTCCGAAGGCTGAGTTATAAAAATTTTGGCTGACTTATTGCTATGACGTGGCTGACTTATCATCGGAGCGGCTGACTTATTGCTATGACGTGGCTGACTTATCATCGGAGCGGCTGACTTATNNAATAAAGAATTTAAGCAAACTTCAGTTTTTTTTGTCCTCTTAGTATTGTTCTTCTCGTTTTCACCAAAAGACTTCCTCTTCCTTTCATTAACCCCATTTGTGTGGGAAGGTGGGGTGATGGTGATGGAGGAGGTGTGTCATCTCCACCACCTCCCTCTGCTTCCTCATCTGCTTGCTCTCCTTCATGTTTCGCATCTCCATGCTCTGCTGATAACACCGATTTTTAACCATTTTTATGGATCACTTTAATATATTTTGCAGGTGTTTTAACTCCGTTTCAATGGCTTTCAAGTGATTTTCATGTTTTAGTATTTTGAAAAACATTTCAGGTAACTTGGGATAAAAGAGTGCATTTCAGAACAAAAATACGTTTTTGGATAAACTCGAACCGTCAGAAGTCTTGCAATCAAAGAAGACCTTCTCACTGTCTGATCATCACCAAATATGGACACAACAAAGTAGATACAACCAGCTTTCAAATGCAATTGGATTAGAGACGATCCAATGGTTGGATCCTTAAATACCTCTGAAGCACTGAAGGCAGTTGAAGCTGCCTCGAAGAGAAGTCCACCGCGGCCAGAGAGCCCCGACCCCCGGCCAAACATCATTCTGCCACGGCCATGAGGGCTCGACTCGCGGCCAAGTAGCAGTTTGCCGCAGCCAGAAGGCCCGCGGCCACACCAAATTCGTCCAAAGCAAGACTTTTCTTCACCCAAGGCCAATTCCGTCTTTTCAATCCAAACCCTAAACGAAGTAAAGACCATAAATACTTGTTTTTAGGTCTTTTACACACAGACACAGACACAATTTCTTTTACGTTTTACGGCTCTTGCAACTTTGTTCTTCGGTTTGGAGCAAGGATTCTCGATCGGAGTTCTTCGATAGAGAAGCTTTTCTTCATCCCTTTTCTTACTGTTTTCTTTTCAATATATTAATTATGTTTATCTCAGCTATGGCTGAGTAGTTACCTTGTTGGGTATAAGGTTTCAAAGGGGCTCTCATGGTTCGATTATTCATTGAGTTTTTAGACTAGGATACCGATTAGGGTTCTTCGTTTTATCCATTCTCTTAATGCATGTTTGCTTGATTGATCTCCTTGCAACTGAACTTAGGTGTTTTTAGAACTACGAAAGTACTGGATCCATATGCTTGACCTAGGGTAGATGAGCAAAACCGTCACAAGATACGAAAGTATACTTGTGGAGGAGTTGTGAGCGTTAACGACCTTTGAGTATCATCATAACTTTTTGCGCGGGCGGAGACGAAAAATACTGGTCGAGTACTAAAGTTATCAGTGTGTAGGATGTACGAAAGTAGGCTATACACAGTGTCCGTGTTCCAAGTTCAAGAATCCAAAGACGACAAAAAGTCGCTTTAGAAATCCTAGCAAATTCTTCATGATTTTCGGCCATGAACCCTAGAGAATACCCGATTGCCAACACTTCGTTTAATTGTTTACAACCTCGTTTTAATCATTTGCTTGCTTCTCTATGTTTTATTTCATCGCTTAATTTAGTTTATTTTTCTAGCTACAATTGTGACAAACAAAGCCCCCAAAAATAGTTTACGTCTAGACACAATTTAGAAATCAATAGAAATAGACAACGTTCATCCCTGTGGATTCGATCCCTAAATACTAGTGCGTTTGCTGTGCATTTGCAGCCTAGCTAAAAGGGTAAAACTCGCGTCGGGAGTGATCCCAGCGTGTCATCTGCCTCCTCTACCTGCACTTGATGTCCTTGATTTTCAGCGATAGCATCATTCCCACCACCATCATCGTCATCATCATCATCCTCCTCCTCATCATCATCATCCTTAACCAGGAGAGCCTCAATTACATTAGCTGCTGGATCCTCAACTGGAAAGATATCTCTGTGATGAAATACTAACTGCTCTATGATGACCGGTCTATTGTCGTGATCAAGTTAATTGAGCGACCATGCGTTGAGAAGAAACTGAAGATGGTTCCTCCGAGTTAGTGACAAGCGATAGTTGATATTCACTACTTCTTGTTGGCCATCCATTGCCCTGTAAATCCATTTATAAGCACACTTATCATATTAAATTGAAAGTGACATTGATGTTTCAAGGAAAAGTATGCAATGTCTATCACCTACAAAGAGGTTTAACCGCACAAACTAAGAAGAGTGCAAACAGGATGTTCATCATTGTGTCAGAATCACGAAAGATTAATAACGTGCAGCAAGGAGGAAGCAAAGAAGTGAATTGCCTTCACACAAATGGGGATGATCTATCTAAACTATGGCACCAACGATATGGGCACCTCAGTTACAAAGGCCTGCGCACACTTCAATACAAATGGGGAAGATCTATCTAAGCTATGACTATGAATCATAAATGTGATTTTTTGTTTTTAATAATTATTTTTGTTGTAAGTAATACGTATTTTATGGTTAATATATTCCTTATATTTTTAGATTTACTTTTTGTAAATAATATATTCATAATAATTCTGTTGTAAACAATTAAGAAGTCAAATAATGTTTATAATAAAAAGTTGAGATGTGAGAATTTCATGACTGTTAAATTACAAAACCGAATCGTCCATTAATAATCATAGGTTTAAGTCCATTAACATGAACAAGAAACAAAATCTGCAATTGTTAACGCCACGAAATAACGCTAGACATCGTTAGTGCATCAGTTGTGCATTGGGCATCACATAGTGTTTCATTGCATCTAGATAAAATGGAAAACGCCAAAGAAATATTCAAAGGCCATTTTAGTTTATGCTTGCAGTTAAGTAAAATTTGTTTATAATGCATTTTTTTTATTTCCGCATTATTATGATGTAACGGAAACCCAATTTTTTTTCTTAAATAGCCATCAATTGGAGAGAACATAGTGTTTGAAATAGAAGATTGGGAAGAAAAACATATTCAAATCTACCTCATCACTCTCATATTCGTGATCATGTTCATCGGCGAGGATATCAGCTTCACCAGCAATATGATCACCACCACCCCCGACACCATCATCATTGTCGTCACCATCATCGCTCCCATCATTATCGAGACCTACAGCTTCTTCTACATGCACTCTAAACACCTCTCCAGGGAGATACAATAACTCACCTTGTAATATACGGTCATTGTCATACTGAAGAGAATTTAGTGACCACGCATTGAGTAGACTGACCATATGGGTACGCCTACTTGAAGACATAACGTAATTCACAGTGGCATTTTGTTGATTGTCGTTCATTGCTTGCTCTATAATCACAAGTTAGAAGGTAAGTGCTTATTTCATTATTTCTACTTATGTGTCACTATCATATCAAGAAGTAAGAAAGCTGTAATGATTTCCGCATTGGCCACAAGAACAAAAACCTTAGACTCTAAATCATTAGATTTTGTTTAGCATTGGCAAGACTTGTCGACAGAATTTGTTTGTGATATAAGATCGAATCACACGATCTAATAACACCCAAGTGATCAAAATTTAATCGCTTTAATGGATTGATGGAAACTGGTTGTGATGGCAATTCAATTATTTTATGGACTAAAACAATTATATCAAATAGAAACTAGTTCTAAGGGCTAATCCTCGCGAAGAACTAAGTCTCAAAACACGATTCCAATGCTTGAATTTCACAAACACTAAGAACTCGCAACAATTCAAGAACACAAGGTTTTGAATCAAAAAGAACTTTCTGGTTTTTCAAAGGGTGATTTTTAATTTACAATGAAATAATCTGAGCTTATATAGGCTCGTGTGCAACAATCTAATGGTCAAAGAAAATAAATTACAAGAGAAAATTATGCACAATTGAAATTCAAAAGAGGAGATAAATTAGGTGGTCAAAGAGCATATCATAAGGAATATGAATGAGTTGATGATTATGGGGAGTTGTTGACCACGCTTTTATTTCCTTGGAGCTCAAGTATTCTAGCTGGTAAATAGGCTTAGGAGGTGGGCGTTGATAGCGAGATCAGATTGAATAAGAAGACCCGTAGTGTGGTAAGCGTCTAGATTCATCCGGGTCCAATTAAGGTAAGTATTTGTTGACAATTCTCTCCGAGCATGATCGATGGTTCTTGATGGATCAAGAGTGTTTGATGCTGAGATTTAGTTGAGAATGTTGACTGCTTAATGGTATACACGGACTGATGGGGAATTATGGAAGTTTCCATAAATAGTTTCAGAAAAAGTCGTTGGTTTATCTTTGAGGCGTCGGGTGGATCCGGGTCGATCCGGTTCTGGATGCTCCAATGGGTCTTCAAGTGAACCTTCTTCTCTCCATGCCTGGTTCGATTTGGGTGGTTCGACGGCCACGTTTGAGGATAGAAGAAGTTGTACTGATGTTAATAATACTAAATTTTTAGAAGTGCTGCAACGGATTGGACCCAAACGGACCCAAATTCTCAAACTAGAATAAATTGCTGCAACGGATTGGACCAAACGAATTAGAAAAGATATTGGGTTTGTGTAAATATGTCTTTCATTTTGGATAATTCCTACATTTAAATTAAATAGAAAAATCATTCTTATACCATACGACGACTATCGAAAGATAAACCATTATTCATACTGGACCACGTGTATCCACCCCACTTGTCAACTTGATCCATTAGTATTCTAGTTTTCTATACACAGTTTGCAAAGTATTATCTGGGAGATTTTTTTTTTTTGTTTTGTTAAAAGGTTTTCAATTATTATCTGGGAGATAAAAAAGATTTAGATAACAATAAATAGAGTTCAATATTTCAATGTTTTTTGGGTTGAAAATGTGTTATATATTTCAATATTCATGGTTCACTAGTTTTTTACTTTAACAGTTTTACATAGATCAGTAACTTAGAAATATATAAATATATGCATTAACAAAA
>PKMM01053011.1:209836-227263 GCA_002933915.1 Eutrema heterophyllum
CATGTAATTCATAAATCAGCCGTGTGATACATAAATAAGCCATGTCATTCATAAGTCAGCCATCATATAATCCATAAGTCAGCCATCATATAATCCATAATTCAGCCACCATGTAATTCATAAATCAGCCATCATATAATTCATAAATCAGCCATGCAAATTCATAAAACCATTCGAATACGACCACAAATCCAAAACTCCAATACCGAAATATGACCAGAAATCAACAGTAAGGCAACATCAAATATAAAAATTACCGTAAAAAAAATGAAGACGACGAAGCGGAAGATGAACAGTCGAATTCGGAAGCGGAAGCAGAAGCGGAAGCGGAAGCGGAAGGTCAAGACGACGTAGACGGACGACGGAAGAATGAAGGCGAGGCGGTAGAAGAAGGCAAATCGTCGTCGGAATGGGGCTTTTTTGCTTAAATGTTTCGTTTTCTAACTAGATTGTTGCAATTTAGTTCGCCGGTGACTAAACCCTAATTTGAAGCTGGCGAGATCGGAGAGGCCGGCGAGATCGCGGGAAACTGATGGCGAGGCGGCGAAGAAGTGAAACGGCGAAGAAGTTCTTCGGCGAAGAGGTTAATCGGCGAAGAAGAGAGTGGAGAATGTGAACAGTTTTTTTTTAGGGCGGAAATGAACAGTTTTTTTGTTTTTCTTAGTTTTGTAGGTTAAAAAAAAAAACTGATGATTTTAAAAACTGATTATAAATTAAAAACGAGGGAAAATTAAAAAAGTTAAATATCAGGATTAAAATTAATCAAAATGGCATTTTTGTTAATTATATAGTTACTATCAGGGTTAAGATGGCATTTTAATAGATTTTTCAACATTCTAGTAATATTGAAAAAATGTATGCTAGTTTAGTCATATCATAACAAATGTATGCTATTCTAGCTTTTATCTCTATTTAAATTCGGGTGGTAACACAAATGACACAAATAAAGATTACTAAATTACATGTCATGTCCAACCCCATCCATTCAAAACATAATTTATCTAATCTTTTAATTGTATAATTTTTTGAGTTTTAAGAAAAATAAAATATTTAATTTTTTATAAGAAAATTAAATTCTTTTTTTTTTCAAAAATCATCATGCAAACTAAATATTAAAACCCAATCAGTCCGGTGTAACCCAAAAACTATTGATATATCTTATAAAACATTACTATTGTGTATTAGGATTATATATTGTTAAGTATATAGTGTGATTGGCTTTACAATAATCAGAAGTTACTAAATATAGTTTTTTTGTCTATAACAATCTTCACGGAATACAATCATTGGCCAATCGGATGCAGCATGGAAGGAAGATGAAAAAATTGTAGGTTTTGGCTGGTTTTTTAAAGATCAATCCACCATCTTTGGACAAGAGAGTGGAACAGAACAATTCATCGGCTCACCGTTGATTGCAGAGGCGTTGGCCCTCCGCACAGCCTTGGAGGAAGCATCGACACGTGGAATTCAAAACCTCTGTATGAAATCCGACTCTATGGAACTCATCCAAGCAATCAACTCCGGAACTCAACTCAAGGAAATCTATGAAACTCTCCATGATATCAAAACACTATCTTATCTTTTTTCTACTGTCTCGTTTAAACACATTCCTCGTGCGGACAATGTGTTAGCTGACAATCTAGCAAAGGAATCCTTATGATTCCCAAATTCTGGATTGTTGTTGTAGTAAGACCTTATCTTTTAATGATAATGATGCTAAAAAAACAAAAAATCTTCACATACACATGAATTGTGTCTATAAAAATTGGTCAAATATATTATTTTAGATTTTTTACCACTATAGTTCCATCTAATTAAAAAAATGTCTAAAATCTTAATTAGTTTAACTATCTCAAAAATAAATTTAAAAAAAACATAATTTTGTAAGGTTACAATAAAGAATTAAAGATCAACACATATCCGAATTCTAGTCACATTCACCACATGTCGACAGTCATATTCAACACTGCAATTAAATACCATGGTGTATTGCAAATTGCATGCATTAGAGATCACATATTAGAGATCCCGATCACGTGAATTGGATCACGGATGCCGACTTAAATCTTTTATCCGCCATTCCGCCTACAAGATTATCATCGATCTCTAACATTATCCAAACTTTAAGCAAAGTATTACCATTTTCGTGCACCGCATATAAAAAAGAATATCACCCAAAAAAACAAAAACACAAATCTTGTGTATAAGAGAACGGTATCATCGTGAATATTACCTTTAACTTTTCCGCTTGAGATCATGTGAAAACTATTAACTATCTTTCATATATTAACTCCTACCTCAAACCCAATGCATATTTTATTGATTCATGCACCAAGCAAAGTATTTATACAAGTATATAGTTCCCAATCCTAATAGGAATTAGCTAAATTAGATTACACTAAATAAGAATATGTCCTTATCTATTATATATACGATCTTATCTCAATATTTTTAATGGCCTATAACGGTATCAAGCTTAAATGGGCCGTCGGATAAATCAAAGTAAGTAATTGATTGATTTGGAATCTGATGGCCCATATACAAGAAATTGAGACTCGAACTCTTCGTCTATTTTTTTTAATGAATGTAAAATTGTATTCAATCAAAAAGCATGTTTACAATGAATGTGACTGTTTGTGTTGAAATTAAGAAAATACAATAGAAATTTATTTGATCAGGAGAGGTTGTTATGTGTTGGATCGAGTGGCGAACCACGTCATTAGACCTTCTTCGTATCGCCGGTCACCCATGTTTCGGATAGAGATAAGTCGATTCCACACAACTTGATTAATCGGCCAAGGGGGAGGGTGCTTCTCCATGTTTTCTAGCATTTCTCTCACGCCAAAGATGGTATAAGGTTGCTTGGAATACATACCGGAATAGAAAGAGGTGGATCCGAGGGAGATTTGAGTTGTGGAGGAGTGCGACTAGTTGATCCCAGTCCGTCGAGTACGCATTTGTAAGAAGCATTTGGGTTAAAACTCTCCAAATTGCTGAAGAATATCGGCAAGAGAAAAAGATGTGATTCCGAGTCTTTTCTATGTTGTCGCACAGAACACAATCAACTTGTTGTCCCGAGTTCCAACATTTAATTCGATCACCCGTGGAGAGCCAATTATGAATTGCCAATCAAGTTAAGAATGAGTATTTGGGCGTCGCGTGCGAGAACCACACGCCCTTGTACCACTCTTCCCTTGGGTTTGGCGATCTGATGATGTTCCAAGTACCCTTTGTCGTGAACCCCTTCTTGAAACTATCAGCCGAAGATTTCCAAAGGGAGATATCATTACCATCCACTCTTGCTCTTTGGGTTAATTTGACGATTTTAAGAATTTCTACCTGATGCCTCCGCATACGATGTGATCTCGGAACTTTTTCAATTGTTGCATCGAGTGAGATCCCCATGTCAATGACTCCACGTGGACATGTGATATCAATTAATCTGCCCATTTGCAACCAGGCATCGTACCAAAACGATGTGGAGTTTCCTTTTCTCACTTCAACCCGATGTAGTGGTTTGGCCACTTCTCTATATTTCAACAATTTTTTCCACATCCAAGAACCTGCATTTGAGTTTTCTTTTACCGACCAGAATGACCCCTTGCGTATAAGATACGTCCAAATCCACGTAACCCAAAGGGATGGCTGCATAGACACAATTCTCCATACCAATTTCAGACAACTAACCTTGTTAGTTTCTATGAAAGACTTAATCCCCAATTCTCCTTCTTTTTTCGGTTTGCATACCTCCTTCCATGCTATTTATGCTTTCTTGGGATTTAAAGATGGACTAGACCACAAGAAAGCAGCACACAGTTTCTCGATTTCGTTTATACATCCATTGGGTAGTCGAAAAGCTGAAATCCAGAAATTTGCTAAGCTTGCAATCACTGAGGTAATAAGCTGCAATCGTCCCGCGTAAGAAAGAGAGAGAGCGAGCTGTCCATGAGATTATTGTTGATCGTACCTTCTCCGGTATAATCAGCCGTGGTCATCCACTTTGTTAGGAGTGGTAGACCCAAGTATCTTACCGGAAGCTGTCCCATCGCGAAAGGAAATTCAGAGAGGATTTCTTCTCTGTTCTGATCTGAGATCCCAACAAGGTAGAGTGTTGATTTTTCTACACTTATTTTTAGCTACAACAAAATCCTTAAAACCCTAATTTTTCAGTTTCTCGAAAGCGCACGTTCTTCACTCTGTTTGTAGATTCCTTTCTCAAGTGTTGATTTTTTTTTTGTTTACTCATTCCCGTTATGGTATTTCTATTTGGTGGAATCAAATTGCATTCTTAATGTAATGAAACTATTGTTTCTGCATTTTGATTCTATTCTACGTCCCCACTCGTCTTCTGTCTAATTGGTTGGCATCACTCGCATAGATCTGACTCGTTTGATCATCCAATCTCTTTGAATCTATTAAAAGTAGTGTAATTCGTTATGATACGATTCATGTGGATGCGTCTTAGTCCTTAGTCTCTCATATCGGTTATTTCTCAGAATTAGTTTTAAAAAATAATATAATAAAAAAAAAAAAATTGAACTCTTCATCTAGAAGAAACCTATATAAATGAATCGTGCCTAGTGCCTACAACAATTTCCACACGAATAAGACATGTTGGCCTCAAGCTCTTGCTTAGTCAGTTTTAAGCAGCAGTGCCTGGCTTTGGATCTAAATATACATCATGAATGAAAAGAATGAAATACAGCGTGAGAACATACAAATAGAGATGAAGCAATTGCAAATAGAAAATAGGTTCTTTTCGTAAAACAACACCAACTTACAATTTTTACGAAAATTACAATGAATTTTCTTGAGTTATTTAAATTAAGATTAACAAATTTTAGCAACAAGAAAATAAAAAAAATAAAAAAATTCATCTATCTTGATTATTAACAACAATTATATTTTCCCAAGCGGATTTTAAAAATTTAGTCCCGCAAAATATAATTCATCATCGAATATTATAGTTATATGGATTAAAAAATCTCAAATGTTCTCCGATCAAAATTATTTTACGAAATGGTACTCCAGCGATCTTTTACAACTACTAGATGAGTACTGCACGTAGCGCATGTTTTGTATCTAAAATTTGTCATTTAGTCATTTTTTGAATAAAAATCATGTAAAACATACAATTCAAAAGTTCATAGTTATTCTTAAATATTCATATATATTTTTAGTATTACTTTTCATTCAATATTCATTCGTGTAAAGTTTGAGCATGACATTTTTAACATATTTTTCTTCTAAGATCAATTTTAAACATGTGATATAGATTTATGCAATTTCTTATCCAATCTAGAACTCTTCGAACAAATTGAAAAATATCCAAATGAGGAATAGATGAAAAATATTCAATAGCTCTGATTTCATACTTTCTGGCAAAAAAATTCCGACTATGCGTCTTTCCGCATTTTCCATCAAAAACTAATGAACTTTGAAGCCAAAGTCACGTCACATTTTTGTTGCAGCAGTGATTCCACTCTCACTTTGAGTCGGCTCCGATCTACTTCATATATGTTACTGAAACAAATCCTTCCGGAGATTGCAACATATAGGAAAGATCTTGTTGAATCTTAGGTGGGATAACCGGACTGTCTTCTTCCCCATGAAGAGATTTTGCTAAGGAGGTGGTTACAACGAGTGCAAGCTCCTAATTGTTAATAAATAAATAAAACAAAACAAAAAACAAAACAAAACAGGGAGCATGAGATTAATATTCATAAAAGATCAATAAAATGTGTTACTTTAAAAATAAACATTTTATGACCAATGGCTTTAAAATACACTTATATGGCAATGGCTCTAAAATACATATTCTATGGCGTTTGTGTTAGAGAGAAGGCCGTATAAGTGTTGTATCTATCATGCAAAATATGATTTTGACACAACTTCAGCTTTTGCTCCACAAGCCACTCCATGTCTTTGACACAACTTCAGCTGCTTTACCTTCACCCTACAAAATTAGTAACGCTGATTCAAATTCAACTAAATATATTTATTAATTATAATCGACTGTAATTTAATCTATCTACCTTTTTACATATTCCTCCACTCGCTTGATAATTTGATATTCTATGCAACGCCTTATGCATTTTCAGCCATAGAATCTCAAACTTCATTATGAAACATTGAATTGACGAACTACATAATTACAAATTCATCGAAATGAACAGAATATGGGTGGATAAAATGTCTGACTAAAGAAGCGAAAGTATCCAGCCAGTTCTTCGTTTAGGACCAAAAAGCCCATAAAATTAATCATAATAGAAAGTAGAAACCATATGCGATAACATTCTACTATAAACATCAGTGTTACCCCAGCCTTACAACATGACATTTCTTGTTGACCTCCCGTTTGACCTATCAATATACCAATAACAACACAATATAAGAGGTGAAGTAGGTCAAGAGGTTCTCGTTCACATTTGGAATCACCAATCTTCGTAATTTTATCTAAATTATTAAAATGTTATGAATATAAGATGAATAAATAGAAGAGACAAAAAGAAAAGAAAAAAAAATTAGAAGAGTCATGAGAAAAAAAAATTTATCTCCACTTCTCCAAATAAAGAGAAGAGTCATAAGAACCAAGTTTGTCCTTACAAATCGGTATCTTTAACCTATGCCATAACATTGTGGTGTTAAATTATAACTAAAAACAGATATGAATTTAGACATTCCAGAATCGTAGAATTAAAAAAATGTGGAAAACAAAGCTTAATTATGTAATCTCTTACAATGACGTCTGAATTAAGTGGATTAAGAGGTTTGTCTCTTTAGATTGGAGAAGTGAAGTCTACCTATAACATCGAGAATGCTTCAATTCCAAAATAGACATCAAGTACATGAGTTTTGTTCCAAACACTTATTCTCAGTATACAATCCACAATTCTACCAGTTTCGAAGAGGCTTAAACGAAAACATTTCACCTAAAATGTTCATTATTTTGTGTCGATTAACCAGATCAAAAACCAGAAAATATATACATATATATATTCATGGGAGATAGATAGTTGTCTGGTTCTAAGTTATGTTTGGATTATTTTAAACAATCCACTAAATTATGTCAATTTCTGATTAATAAGAGCAGAAGCGAAAGCGTACATTTTGGATTCATTGCTTAGGTTCTGAATTTGGGAATGATTCTTCCAAGGCAAACCTTGAATAGCTTTAGGTCTCTGTTGATGGGATGCGGACAATTTTTTTGTATTTCATATTAGGGTTGTCATGGGGACCATAACCTTCTATTTATATAGAACAATTTCTAATTCGGTCCTTCATCAAATTAGAAATTATTGAATGTATCCTCACATTAAATTTCCATAACACTTATGCCTCCATAGTTTTTTATTTTATACTTAAGTGACCACATAAGTTTTGACTACTTTAAATAATGACCCTAACACATTGATTATACACGTGTGACCCCAAAATAATTCTTACAATCTCCCACTGGGTCACATATGTATCCAAAATTGTGATAGACTTTATGAGCTCAAAATTGTCATTATGTAGCAGGGCATAAACAATCACGTCCATTGATTACAAAAATATAGGATCATAGCGGTCTTTGTTATAATAAAAATAAGTAAACCTTCCATGGTCACTGAAATGAATATAGTCAAATGGCATTGATCAATTATGAAAAGTGTGGTATGAAAATCACATGAAAAGTGATCAATACATGTCAATTTTCAACTGGTCATACCTTATTGAGATCTTTTAACTTTATTGTACAAAGAATAAACAAAAAACTTTATTTCTGATCAGAAAAGAAAATGTGCATAAACACAACCAAAACATATAACCCAAAACCAAATGAAAAACTCCCACTAATCCAAATGATCATCAAACACTGAAACACCCATTCGAGCAGTATGCTCATGAAAGACCTTCGGTGGAATACATTTAGTGAGAGGATTTGCTATCATGGAGTTTGTCCCTAAGTGTTCTATGGAAATCTCTCCACTTTGTACTCTCTCCTGAACAACCAGGAACTTAATTTCAATAAATTTGGACTTGGTCGCGCTTCTATTTTTGTTGGAGTACTGAACCGCTGATTTATTATCACAATACAACTTTAGTGGTCTTTCAATTCCTTCAAGAATTCGCAGCCCAATGACAAAATTCTTCAGTCAAAGTCCATGATTGGGTGCCTAAAAAATTGCTACAAATTCTGCCGCCATTGTGGAGGAAGCTACGAGTGATTGTTTCGCACTACGCCAAGAAATAGCTCCACCGGCCAACAAAAAAACAAAACCTGATGTAGACTTTCTACTATCTTGACATCCAACAAAATCAGAATCAGAATATCCAATGATCTCCAAGTTATATGATCTATGATATGTGAGCATATAGTCTTTTATTCTCTGCAGGTACCTCATGACCCTTTTGGCTGCTTTCCAATGGTCCAAACCTGGATTACTTAAGTATCTGCCCAAAACTCCAACAATGTATGCTAAATCTGGACGCGTATAAACTTGAGCATACATTAGACTCCCTACAGGCGACGCATAAGGAATCTTTTGCATCTCCTGAATTTCTAGATTTCCTTTAGGGCACTGACTGAGACAAAATTTGTCTCCTTTAGCGACTAGGGTGTCACCTGGTTTGCAATCATGCATGCCAAATCTCTTGAGTACTTTATCGATATAGCTCTTTTGAGACAATCCAAGAATTCCTCGAGTTCGATCTCGATGAATCTGGATTTCTAATACAAAAGATGCTTCACCAAGATCTTTCATCTCAAAATTTTCCTTAAGAAATTTCTTGGTCTCATGCAGCATGCCTATATCGTTAGTGGCTAGTATTTCTGATACACACAATCTTCAACCAAATTCAACTCAAAACCAAAGGAGGTGATTACTTCATGAAACTTGTGGTACCATTGACGAGAAACTTGTTTTAGTCCATAGATGGATTTATTTAACTTGCATACCATCTTCTTTGAATCACCTAATACAAAGTTTTCTGGTTGCTCCATATAAATCGTCTCATCAATGTTCCCATTGAGAAACGTTTTCTTGATATCCATCTGATGAAGCTCCAAGTCATAATGTGCAACAAGGGTCATAATTGTCCTAAAAGAATCCTTTGATGAGACTGGAAAAAAGGTTTCTTTGAAGTAAATCCCTTCTTTCTGAGTATAGCCTTTAGCTACTAGACGAGCCTTATACCTTTTCACATTACCACTTGAATCCATTTTAGTCTTAAATATCCATTTGCAACCAATGGGTTTCTTTCCTTCTGGTAATTGGACAAGGTCTCAAACCTTATTGTCGAGCATTGACTGATACTCTTCTTCACTAGCTTTGACCCACTTATCTGAATTAGAACTACTCATGGCCTCACGGAAGTTGATAGGATCATCTTCCCGCTGAGTTTGATTTTCCTCTTGTTCCATAAGATACACTATGTAATCATTCGGAATAGCGCTTCTCCTTTCTCTAGTGGATCGCCGCAAATGCACTTGTTCTTGTTGCACCAGTTCCTGAGGATTTTGAATTTGACCTTCATGTTCGATAACATTGTCATCTTCATTTTGAGGAAGGATTTCAGTATCAACTTGAGGTTCCAAATTTGCTTTATCCAAAGCAACTATATGAATCGGTATAGAACCTGAATCCGATTCTTCCTCAAAGATGATGTCTTTAACTTCATTTCTCCCCCCAAATTCAACATCCTCAAAGAACGTAGATGTTCCCGTCTCAAAGATATTATTCTATATGGGATCATAAAACTTATAGCTCCTAGATCGCTCAGAATAACCAACAAAGTAACCGCTCACAGTTCTGGAGTCCAATTTCTTCTCAAACGACCTATAAGACTGAGCCTCAGCTGGACATCCCCAAATGTGAAAATGCTTTAGACTAGGTTTTCTGCCAGTCCAAAGCTCATAAGGTGTTTTTGTAGTTGCTTTAGTTGGCACTATATTAAGAATGTAAGTTACAGTCTTTAGTGCCTCTCCCCAAAGTGATTCAGGTAAGGTGGAATGACTGATCATACTCCTCACCATATCCTTAAGAATGCGGTTGCGTCTTTCTGACACACCATTCATGTTGGGAGACCCAGCATGTCAGTCTAAAGCATGTCAGTCTCTGATTAATAAAAACATAAGCATGAGCGTACCTTTTGGATCCATTGCTTAGGTTCAGAATTTGGGAATGGTTCTTCCAAGGCAAACCCTGAATAGCTTTAGGTCTCTGTTGATGGGATGCAGAGAATTTTTTTGTATTTCATATTAGGGTTGTCATGGGGACCATAACCTTCTATTTATATAGAAACAATTTCTAATTCGACCCTTCATCAAATTAGAAATTACTGAATGTATCCTTACATTAAATTTCCATAATACTTATGCCCCCATAATCTTTTATTTTATACTTAAGTGATCACATTAATTTTGACTACTTTAAATAATAATTCTAACACATTAATTATACATGTGTGACCCCAAAATAATTCTTACAAGTTAAAGCGAACATAAAGCAAAATATACAAGTAAATATAGTTTCTTACTAATGGAAAGTGAAGAGACTTGTGTAAGATGGAACTGTGAGTGAATTTACGTTGTTCGAAAAACTATGCAGATAGTGTCGAAGATTGTCTTCTCCGACATCAGCTCCTCTGTAATCATTTTAACCACCATAATCATCAGTCAGTCATAATAAATAGAAATTCAAATCATAGCAACATCGCAAGGCATACTTACAGTGAGATGCAAGGGGGATTTGAACTCTCGAAAAAAGGTGTAGATTATTAATATAGAAATTGGAAATGGAGGATATGATGAATTTTTAAGTGCATCTAAGATGAAGTTGGAAGGACATCTTCGTTATATATTATGTTTTATTGTGTTGATGTGTCAAAAGAGCATAATGAGTTGTTATGGTTTTTGAAATCTGATGTGGCATAACGAGGAAAGATGATGTATCATCTCCTTGTGAGATTTACTGAGTCTTTATAGATGGTCTGATTACTATCAGTCGTCGGTTTCATCTTCTCAACTAAGTGGGCCTTTAGGAGTTTAGGCTCTCTCATCCGTTCGGCTCAAATTGATTCTACTAGTGGGCTTTACTAGACTGGGTAATTGTTTTGTAAAAAAACTTGATATCATCTTGCCTCTTTAAACTAAATGCATCAATCTTTAACGAAAGAAAAAATAAAAATCTCAAATGTTAAAACGATTTTATCTTCATTTTACCAGTATTTTCTTTATAAAAAAAATCCTTAGTAAATAATTGATGAAATTTTGGTCAGATGTAAACGATTTTATCTTCAAATTTTATTGATGTAAAATGGATTAACTTTTAAAATTTTAATCCAGATGAAAAATTCATGTTTCGTATGACATTTTAAAAATTTATTCACAAAATGGAAAACTAATAGATTATATATTTTTTTTGGAAATAAATCTCTAGTATCTAAATTTATAAGTGACTAATTCAGAAACAGAAAGTGTATGTTTTTTCAAAAATTTGTAAGGGTGTAACTGTAAATGTGATATTCTAAAAAATGGAGCTGGTTTCGGAATGGAGTGCCAAATAAATTAAAGAAGAAGTAGGAAGAAAGAGGGAGACAAATGTCATGTGTTGGGCGCACAGTTTACGAAACTAAACAACTTCTCGTTGCCCTTTCCCTTTGGTCAATTTTATCGGCGCCCCACATGTTTTTGCAATTTACATCTCCCAACCCTTTTTTTAGTCAATTACTTATCTATGTTTTACTCTTTTTTAATTTACTAAAGAGCATGTCTTTTCTTTGTCAACTATAGCCAGAAACTATAGTATAATTTTTTGTTTGGTCATTCAAAAACTATGATATAATATGTATTAATTTTTACAGATCAAATATATCTAACGTCGATAGCTCTCTTCTTCAAACCACCTCGATTCTCTCACTTTTTTTCTTTTTCGAACCCCTTCATTATTCTATGAGTAAATTGTTAATATTAATATACGAGTAACTAATATTACGACTAAAAAATTAGTTATATAAAATGATAACTTTCAAAACTAGAAAACTAGCAAAAAACTAGAAAGAAAAAAATTGTATACCATAATGATCTTTGCTATATAGATTAATTACAAAAATATCATTGTCAGACTTTTTTTTATTTCAGTGATGGTGATGAAGACGCTACTGATGATAGTATCCGCGATGGAGAATAAGATGGTATGACCGGAGGTGAAGCCGATGGTGAGATGGACTGAGACGGCGTAGAGAAGGTGCAGTGGTCGAAGAATTTGATAGTGTTGGTGTTAAAATCGATGACGAAAGAACCAAAACAGAGAAAATATAAACAAAAAAATTAATAAGTAATATTAAAGGAGAATAAATAGAAAAAAAATATTTCTCTGAAGTCAAACTAATTTTAAAAACATCAATTGTATTTACTTAATTTACTTTTCTATAAAAGTAAAATTTAATTCGTCTTTTTTTTTTGGTGAGCAAGTAAAAGTTTACTTTGCTAAACTTCTAAGCATGTTTACTGGTAAGAAAAGATATGTAAATGATTGTTTTAGCTAAAAAGAATTAATTAAAAGAAAAATTGTAAAAAGGAAGAAATAAAAAGAGATGGGTCAGCAGTAGTAGAGTGTCAGGCTTCACAGATCTGACGATATTCTTGTAACCAAAAGCGCAGAAGATGCTGAGACCGCATGTTCGTTTCTTGTTTCTGCCTGTCCATTTTAATCTATAAATTTATTATACACAAAAAATAAACTTTATCTTATCACGAATATATTCACACATTCACTTTTAACACCTTGCAGTTATATTAGTATTATTTAAACGAATGAATATGTTTTTTTTGTTTTCCAACTCAACCTTACAAGTTACAACAACTCCTCTTTTAGAAAACTGGATGAGTCTTTGATTTTGTTGCACATTCCTCCGCGTTCCCTAATTGTATTTACAAGAACAAAACCCGACAATATTACTCACTGTTTTTACTGTTTAAGAAGAGTAAAGATTTTATACGAAAAGTAATAATTGGACCAACCAGATATTTTGAATAAGCCTCCATCCCACATGGCACTTAATAATTCAGAGCTTTTTTACTCATGACATCATCTCTTCTTTTACTTTTCTCAGAAAACCAAATATTCTCAGAAGTAATAAGATTCGCTTTCAAAGTAAAATATCATTTGAATTTCTTTCCTTTTGTACAAATTTTTGTTTCTCATCTTCGTAACCGACTCAAAAAACCTAGACGAAAATATCCAAAATACCCTTCTTTACTATTTCCATCTCTCTTTACACAATGACCATAGAAGTAAACCTGACTTTCCAAATATTAATATATTTTTTCTCCAAAACCTAACCTTTTATTTTCCCTCACTCAACAACTCATTTTCACAAAACACTACAAAAACTTAACCCAGAAAATTGCTTGCTCGGTCACCTATTTACACTCTTAATAATTAAAAAAAAAAAAAACAAACTCCAAAGGAAGGATCGATTCTCTCGTGCTCTTTCTCTCTTTTAAGCCTCAAAGACTCCCCACACATCTCCATATCCTTAACACTTTTTATGTACGACACAACACTAATTGGTTTTTGTGAGTTTAATTCAATAGAATATATGTGGGTTTTGGTTTGGGGTATCCTAAGCCAAGGCAGGGATGCTGCAGTTTCTACTGTCCCTGTCGAGGCAATCGAACCCTTCGATCCTAACCGCTGGGCTGTTACCAAAATTGCCTCTGACGCACCCACCTTTCCTCCCAGAGGAAGAAGGGGACGACGGAGGTAAGCCCAGCGGAGTAGTCGGGATCGGTGAGGAAGAGATCTCATCTCTGAATCGAGCATCCTGTGTTAATGGGTTAGCGACTCTGCTCGGCGGCGACCCACATAAAAACGGGGACGGCGAGTCTAATACCTGCGTCGTATGAACTTTTTCTGAACCATAACCATCCTGTCAGGACCACAACAACATCATCAGTTTCCAAATGGGTTTAATCTTTTATAGACTACAGTTATGATGACGCGTGAGTGAGTGATTACTAACTAAATCATGTGGCTGAATGGTTTCTAGAAAAGACGCATATTTTATTAAAAAGGTCAGAAAATGGCCCACCTATGTGCTGTAAGGATTTAACTCGAGACGTCTTATTCCAAAATTTTCTGGCTTTTGATAAGTTTCGCAAACACAACAAAGTTCACATGTTTTTTTAATCAAGAATCAAATCGTACACGATTACTCCTTTTGTCATTTTAAAAACACAAAAATAATAAGAGAAACCGACTTTCTACTGATTTATTGGTTTGTTGATTGAGATCTACCAAGACGTAACCAGTTTGATAAACAAATTTCACCTACCAAGAACTCAAACCTAATTATGAACAAGGGGAAACAAAAAATTACCTTGGTCAGTATGATATCTAAGATATCAGTCTCTGCCTTGGATTCACATAGCTCCACTTGGTGGCTGGAAACAATTATGATTGCAAACTTTAGTCCCAAAACGAAACATCAGGACGAGAAATTCTGAAACTATGAAAATTGAAAAACGATCTTTAACCTGAAGTAACATCGCAGAGACCGAGCGGGATGGTGTTGTTCGTAGACGGTAGGGTTACGGAGACCAATACGACGTGGTTTTGGGCAAACAACGACAGTCTGGTCTCTTTCCACCACTGAAACGGAGCTCCTCAAATCTCCTCCGGCAGCGAAAGCGTTTGGTTGGACCGCCCAGTGATTCATCGTTTCAAACAAAAATTAATGGAAAATTTTCACCTGTTCATAAATTTGAATTTCAAAACGGATTAGTCAATCGTATTACACATCCGAGAACGAACAACAAAAAAAAACAATCAGATCTGATCTCATTTGAGAAAATATCTTCCTAATCTAACGAAGAAACAGTAGTTAACCAAATGAAGGAGAACAAATTCAATTAGTTTCAGGAACAGATCCGTCAATTTCGTGGGGAAAGAGCTGAAGAAGAATTCGATTCTCTAGAACAGGAGACTAAATCCGAAACGTAATTAACAGATCTAATTGCAAAAGCAGGATCTACAAATGAATCGAAAACAGGATCGCCGATCTAAGAAAATGACAAAATCCGTAGAAGACTCCGGCAGTGAACAGAGAACAGAGCGAGAGAGAGAAAGAGAGAGAAGGTTACCTTAAGTTTAACTGTACAGCTTCTATAGCAAGGTAGAGCTATGGCGATAAGCGCTGGAACATAGATTGATCACAGAGAAGAAGAAGAAGAAAAAAAATTTGGGTAGAGAAAGGATGATGAAAGGCGTGAAAGTGTGTGGTAGTGTTAGGCGAGAGAAGACGAGAGACGGGCCATGGAGCGGTCCCTTTGTGTATTTATAGGGCTATACAACTATATGAAATCCAATCACTGCATTTTCAATTTTATTAATATATTAAATTTTTTTTTTTCTCCGACGATATTATATTATATTCTTTTAAATAAAAAAATATCAACCAAAAAAATGCGATTAGGTCTTTGGCCGCAAGGGGACCGGATATGCCTTGAAGGAAAAAAAAAATTAAATTATTTTTTATTGTTATATATTTT
Organism: Eutrema heterophyllum; assembly: GCA_002933915.1. Classification (NCBI taxonomy): domain Eukaryota; kingdom Viridiplantae; phylum Streptophyta; class Magnoliopsida; order Brassicales; family Brassicaceae; genus Eutrema; species Eutrema heterophyllum. The sequence continues at coordinate 225,375 of PKMM01053011.1, forward strand.
TTTAATTAGATCTGCTTTATGTTAAAAATAGAAAGAATATATTATGATCTGATTTTAGTTCCGAGTATGACTAGATTAACGAGGTACGGTTTAGGATTTTGTTTTAGGTTTTGAATGGTTTGCACTTTGCAGTGTGACGGACTAATTTATTTAACGAACAAGATTTTTGTTTATTCATTTTTAATTATAGATTATGGTCTACACTCTACAGCACCGATTGTTGTTTTTCTCCACAAAAAAAAAAAAACAAAAAAACAAAAATTTGCAACCAGGATTGGTAAAATCGTAAGCGTTTTGTTTTTCGCGCATGATTATAACGTAATAGCATTTCATCGGATAAAATAACATACTTTTTTTTTTTTTTTTAATTTCTGGTTGTATTAAACTTCGACTTACAAGAAAGGGAAGAAAAAAGCGAACTAGAAAATAAAATAACATACTAACTGTACAAAAAAAAATATGAAGAATTTCGCTAACTAAGCCCGTAAAAAGATACACCTACAAACAAAACTAGAAGATTGTTATCTAGCACAGCACTACGAGGTAAAAGTGTAAAACATAGATCTTAGTGTTCACAAAACGAAGAATATAAACTAAAGAAAAATCAAATAAATATTCGTTAAGGTGCTTGAAATTATTCTAGCGGGATATTTTATCTTAGATGCATAAACATTTATATATAAGAAAGTCATTGCTTCGTCAAAAAAAAAAAAAACAAACAAAAACAAGCAAGTCATTACTATTTTTAGACGATTTGATTAACTAAAAAGTAAAAACTACATTTCTCATTTTGTTTGGAGCATGAGTCCACGACCCTCTTATTAAGTTAGTAAGCGCAATACTTAAAATTTATAAAACATAATTATTAGGATTGCGCATTGACATCCGTTCCCCGTTCTTGATTCGTTATCCTATTCGTATTTGTCGTGAAAAAAATGTATCCGTAGCTTTGCTTTTGGATCATATAAAGGATCTTGTAATTTTGAGATAAAAAGCCTCAGCTCTTAAAAAAAGTTTACAATAATAAACGCCATTATTTTATAACAAAACCAAAAAAAAAAAATATAACAGACAAATTATTAATTTAAAATATAATTTTTTTTCCATTTTTTTTTTGATCGAAAAATTTTCTTCCATTTTTTTCTATAAAATTGCGGAAGAAATGTCGACCGAAAAGTTTTGTCATTTCAAAACTTCGAAACTTTCAACTTTAGCACATTTAATCTAAACGTGATAAGCTTTGTCATGATAACTAGATGAACACAATAATTTATGATATGATAATACATAATACGTAAACTTATCGCGATATAATTGTTATCATATTATCTAAACGTTAACATGTTATTGTTATCATGTAAATATAAATGTTATCATGTTAATTATGTAAACTTATCGTGCTATTAATCACTAAAATCACAAATTGTTTACAATTTCCGGTGATGAATAGTGTTCATCGATAACATATGAACAGTAATATCCAGGTTGGTGAACAGTGTTACCGACATACTAACATCGAAACCATGATTTTTAATATAATGGCATTTGTGTAATTAAATGAAATAAGAGGGATATTAATGGTTTTAAAAAAAATTCTCTTTGTTACTTTCCAAATTTTCAAATTAACATTGCTATAAACCTAAAATTTTAATCAACTGTTAATATATATCTGTTTCACTCTTTCTAAAATTCTTACACAACTTGTTCGTCAGTATTTATAATAGGTATGATTAATATCATCTCTATAATATTAGATATTTTTGAAAATAAATTTTGTTTTGTAAGTTATTACATATTATGACATTACAAATAAAAAAAGATAATTGAAATAGGAAATGATATAATTGTCTTTTAAAATTATTGATGAAAATATAAAAAGTATTTATTTC
>PKMM01053011.1:228187-249707 GCA_002933915.1 Eutrema heterophyllum
ATATATATATATATATATATCTACTGGCGAAAACAAGATAAATATCAGAGGGCTTCACCGCCTCAAACGCGAAAATGCCTTGCTTCAATCACACGCGAGCTAGTCAAACTACTCGCTTTAAGATAAGACACGTGTAAGGTAGAGAAACTTGGTTCCATGATTGATCATTTGTATCGTTTACGTTAGCGTTTGGCGATCCACGTTTAGAAGTTACCGTTAGTTAATACTTCTACATACTGATTGGCTGATTGCTGGTTGGATTGTTTTTACTTGTGCTCTCGACCCGAACATGCTTTCTTTATTTCCTTTTAAATTTTCTCCGGAGACTGAAAGTTTGCAAATAAGCAAATTATATTTCTCTACCAACAGATCAATATGCTTCATAATTTTACTAAAAGTTTGTTTATAAGATTTTATGAGTTTGCTGTTTCTAAGACCAAGACTTCTTTTTTTTTGCGCATCATTCAACTATATACATGTCTTAGAAAAACAATAATCACAAAAAATGATTATAATTAATCACATTTTTATTGAAGACTTTATAGGAATAGAACGTTATTATTATTATCTTGTATTTTGGGAAAGTGCTCCTACGAAGAGAATTCTTTTGCATTTGTTTATGTTTATATGCGCACATATCACGTTTAGTCCACGAAGCGCCATGAACTATTTTTTTCTTACTCGAAAAACTGTGAACATTATTAACTATGAAAATACTATAAAAAAACTGTTTAGGCCTTCGAACACTTATAGCCTTAATTTTTTAATTTTTTTTTTAACTAAACTTATAGCCTTAATGATATGTAATTTTTTCACGTTATCACGTTTTGATGATGTGGTTCGACAGAGTACATACGATTCATAATAATAAGCACGTAATGATAAAAATTAAAATACACAAGCTATTTCCCAAACCATCCTCCAATTTTAAATTTATAACTAGTTTATATATAATTTTATTTATTTAATAAATAATAGTTTTTGAACGTTTTAAATATATTCAATTTTAAAGTTTTTTGTTCTATTGATTCTGCTATTTTATTATTTATCTATTATCTTAATTAGGTGACATACTAATATCAAACCCTATATAAATTTATCGATGGATTTTATTATGTGCGGTACTTTGGATATTTCGGTGAGGGAAAAAAGAGAGAGAGGATATTTTGGTAAAATATGTGCAAATTTTTAATTCATTTTAACCACGGATTTGCCGTTTAGCTATTTACTTGAACTCTAATTACATAAAAATTCGTGATTATTATTAGTCTAATTCATAATTACATTTGAGTTATTCCGATCCCCATCTGACGCGGGACTTGTCAAGTGTACCTGTTAAGGACCAACCCAGTTGTTATTTTTAACAAAGAAAATTAAAACAATGAAATGGTTATAACTTTTTAAAAATATATTTTGTAATGAATATCGTCAGCGTATATTGCCTTTGATTTAATGGGTCCCCTCAGTATCACACCCCCACTTGATGAGCATATCGACTTTCATAAATACCTCCAATTTGGCTACTCTGCTCGTACATTTACTTTTGTCCCCTCTCAAATTACTATACTTTTTTAATATGTAACAGATAATGTTAATTACAGAAAGATAAAATTGCATATATTGTCACAAAATTGCATATATTATCATTTAGTATTTAGACACTTTTTTAAAGTGTTAAAAATATTTATCACTTTTTTAGGTGAAAAATCGATTTTAATTTCCTTATTGCTATATCATGTACCGTCCATTATCGTACACGTTGCACTGTACATGGATAAATTGGGTTAAACAATAAAAAAAATTATATTTTCTATTACACTTTCAAAAGTAACAAAAACTTCAAAAAGATTCAAATAAATGATAATTTTTGCAAAGTTCCCGTACAGAAACAATGCCTTTTATATAAATGGCCAAAAAAAATAATGGTAAATCATATATTATTTTCTCCCGTCAGCCCAGTGGGCTTGTACGCCCATTTATATTTCTCATTTTTTCCGTTTTATGAAAGTTATATGCTTGTTGCAAAATATAATTTGGGATTTTACTGACATTGATGTAGCCCATTAACTGAAACGGACTTAGCACTAGTTTAGCTTTTCTTGCACAAATCCAACAGATCAACAGAATTGTTTTGCTTTAGTTTTATTTTATGTTTCATTATGTTTCTAAGATTTCTTTTTGTGTATTCAAATACATTAGGAATGTTGATAACATTAGTTTTTCTTTTTGTTGACAGTAAGCAAAGTTCAAGAGGCCGAGTTTATTTGGGTAGGTTAGGAGTTTGTTGAATTAGCTCAGTGGTTAAGCATATATGTCTATATCGTTAAGGAAAACTCGAGGGGAAATTGAAAAGAAATGAAGTTTGGTTGCTATTGACTATCGTTCACATATCTATATTTTTTGCTTTAACTTTACTATTATCTCCCTTTATAAATTTTTACTAAAATAATATCATTTTCATTAATTAATCAAAACTGTAGAATTGGGGCTTTATATACAAAGACTTTTGGGTCTAAACCAAAGCCACACTTCACTACTCTATCAATTACAGACTCTGTATATACATTTGACTATATACAATAAAAGTTCCCCTCAAGATGGGACAAAGATATTGAGAAGACCCATCTTGCTTACCAATCGCTGAAATGGAGCTGGATATAATGGTTTGGTGAAGGGATCCACCAGCTGCAAATCAGTCTTAACATGCAACAGTTTGAACAATCCAGCAAGAAGTCTTTCACGCACACTATGACAATCTGATTCTATGTGTTTAGTGCGTTCATGGAATACTGGGTTATTAGCAGTGTTTTGAAAACCGGACCGGACCGGCGGTCTGACCGGGTTCGACCGCGAACCGGGGAGTTAGGCGGGTTGGGTCGCCGGTCCGGTTTTCAATAAAAAAAAAACTTAAAAAAAGAAAAAACGTTTCTAGCAGCCTTGAGCTGTCGAACCCGCGACCTGGGACAACAAGAGACATGACTTATGTTACCATGAACCATTAGACCAAACTAGATTTCACGTATATATTGCAATTACTTAATATATGTACGTATTCATAAATAATATCAAACCCGGTTAAACCCGGTCAGACCATATTAACCCATGACCCAAGAGCTTTCCCGGTTGGGTTGCCGGTCCGGTTTTCAAAACATTGGTTATTAGCAATATGAATAGCAGCAGTATTATCACAGAAGAAGAGAGTTGGTTTTACCAGGTGAACCTGTAATTCTTTCAAGAACTTTGTGAGCCAAACGAGTTCATTTGATGCCAATGAAAGACTTCTGTATTCTGCTTCAGCTGAGCTCTTAGAAACGACTTGTTGCTTTTTAGATTTCCATGAAATCAGAGAAGTTCCTAAGAAGACACAGAAACCAGATGTAGACCGTCTTGTGTCTTGGCATGAAGCCCAATCAGCATCCGCAAACATCTGAATCTGAAGTTCTGAATGAGCAGAATAGAAGAGACCTTGACCAATTGTTCCTTTGATGTAGTGCAAGATCTTGTATACTGCATGTTGATGAGCTTGGCGAGGAGCCTGAGAGAATTGGCTGAGCTTGTTAACTGCAAATGTAATATATGGTCTTGTGATTTGCAGGTACATGAGCTTTCCTATCAGGTGCCTGTATGATTCAGCATCAACCAGCTCTCCACCAGTGTCCTTAGACCATTTGACATGAGGATCCATCGGGATGTTGGATGGTTTACAGCCAAGAAGACCTGTTTCATCAAGAAGGTCTAGAGCATACTTCCGTTGACATACATGAATGCCTTTATCTGATCTGGCAATTTCCAGTCCCAGGAAGTATTTCAATGGTCCAAGGTCACGTAATTTGAAGTGAGACTTGAGCTGAGACTTTAAGTTGTCCACCTCTGCATCAACGTTGCTTATAATAATGATGTCATCCACCTATACTAACACACAAAGGAAGAGAGTGTTAGTATTTTTCAGAAAGCAAGTATGATCAACATAGGTTTGAACAAATCCGAGATTCAGTAGAGTGTTGGAAAACTTTAAGAACCACTGTCTTGATGCTTGCTTAAGTCCATACAAGGACTTATTCAGCTTGCAAACTGCATTTTGTGGTAGAGGGTCCCCCTTTCTATCAGCATATCCAGGTGGAAGTTTCATGTAAATTTCTTCATCCAAATCATCATTAAGGAATGCGTTGGATATGTCTAACTGTGTGAGGGAGTAACCATTGATAGCAGATAATGCAAGCAACAATTTGACTGTGGTAAGTTTCACAACTGGTGAAAAAGTCTCATTGTAGTCTACTCCTTCTTGTTGAGTGTAACCCTTGGCCACTAATCTTTTTTGGAACTCAACGTTGATTGCTTAATCTTCCAGCAGAGATGTACACACAAGATCATCAAATATCTTAAAGAAGTAAAAAATGTGTTTGTGAGCTATGTTATTTTCGAACCATTCGCGGGACCGTGAAGCGTATGTGGCAAAAATGACTATGAATGGAGGATCAAATCCAACTCATTTGATTCATCAATCCATTAACCCGTTTGACCCAATCCATTTGATCCATTATAACTAATAAATTGGATTGGGTTGGGTCAACCCATAAATTTTAACCCATTTTGACACCCTTACGGTTTAGAACATATCGAGGACAACTTTGCAAACATCTTCACTAGATTAATTTCATTTACTTTGTTCAAAATCATGTACGTCTTATAAAAAAAAGGCTGGATATTAAAATAAAATATGATTTTGAATCAAATTTTTATTTTGGCTCTATGATGAAATTATTCTTAGTTGGACCAAATTTAAACCCCACTTCTAGAGTTTTTTTCTTCTGCAAATACTCTAGAAACTTATCACTTTCTTTAAATGTTCTTTAGAATTGTATTAGTTAAATATTTAAATATTAGTATAGAAAAATCTAGATATTTGTAAAATAAAATCTGGATATCATTGTAAAATGTTTTAGAGATTAGGATAAGAACATCTAAGATCTTTGTAGTTTGGGAGGCTGTCACTTACTCTTCATCCTTTCATGTGTACAACTAAGCAAATTAAGTATATTTAAAGCAATTCAAGTGAACTAATTAGTAAAGTGCTATATATTCATAAATTCTCTCATCTATACTATTAAAACAAGAACACTTTTTGTAACCAAACAAGTTTCATTAAGTATATTATTTAACTTGTTGTCAAACACCAATTATTTTGTAGAAAAAAACATAAAATAGAAAATCTCGGAAAATATTAATCGTATTAGATTTTAGAGATTTTAAGTTGGAAATATCAAACGAGATTGTTTAAATTCCGCTAGATTTTCTGATTTTAACTTAAATCATAATAATATCAAACCATACAAGATTTTTGAGATTTTAAGTTGGAAATATCAAATCATACATAATCATGAAATTTATCATTGAAATTTAAGTCAAACTATTTCCGTTAGTGTTTGGTCTACATAACGTTTTTTTATTCAATATAAACTTTACAAAAAATAATGTATAAAAAATTATTGCCCCGCACATAACGCATATTAGAATCTAGATTTCGCATAGCACGGATTAGAATTATAGTATAAAGTATAAATATCAAAACACATATTGCACAATCAATTAACAAAAAATTATTTTTTCACTAAAAACCTAAGAATTACAAATTTAACATATTTGAATCAATAACATTTAAATTATGTCTTATTTCTCATTTCACATTTTGTATATTTCAAAATTTAGTTTACAAAAAACTTTACTCCGTGCGGACGCGCGGGTTAGAATCTAGTTATCTCTTAATTTTTTTTTTTAAATACATTTATCTCGTAAAGTTAAGTGTTTTCACATTTCGGTTAACTTGTTTTACATCATGTCGATAATTATATTGCTCTTTTCTTTTTGCGGTGTACAATATTCATTCTCGCACACTACCAGATACTGTATAATACAAGCTATGATAGGGACGAGAAAAACCAATCTATCATTCTACTACTACTACTATGGAGTTTTGTGTAATCTTCATCTCTACTAGTAAAAGATATATCAAAGTTGATGTCCAAAAAATAAAGATTTATCAAAGAAAAAAAAAAGAGAAGGAAAATGTAAAAAAAAAAAGGTGAAAATGAAAAAGAAAGAGAAGGACCACGTAAGAGAAAGGAGTAAAAAGTATGATTGTCCGAAGGAGAGTTGCAGATGTTACATGAAGAGGGAGAGATTGCAAGTCCTAGCTTACTAGCCGTGACAGTCTTGGAGTAGTAGTGTGGTCCTTCTCTCACCTGAGCCCTCTCTCTCTCTCTCTCTCCTCATGACTCACTCACTCTACCTTTTTTGTTTTGTTTTGTTCTTCCCACTCATAAGTACTATGCAAATCCTCGACATCTTTCGTGCCCCGTCATTAACACTTTAATTAATCACTCCCTGGCTCGAATTTGTACTCTCTACATTCATATATTTTATACTGTGGAAACATTTTTATTTTATATAGTCTAGGGATCACGAACCGAAATCAAAATTAATCTCCGCGGTTTATGAATATTCGTTTATTTTACATTGGTCTATGATGATTGAAATCGCAATGAGAAATATCTGAGGCATTCAACAATTCCACCACTATAAATTGGTTCAATTTTTTTTTTGTTGGAATCACACATTTGTTGACAACCAAAATTCTTATTATGGTTGCATATATACTTGCATATCTCAAGATTAATGCAAAATTAAGTAGAAAGCAAAGTTTTTTTTGTTTGTTTTGTTTTGGAATCAGTTTCCACTGTAAATGTGCCAAACCGGCCCAAAAATGGCGACTACATTGCCAAAATCACGACAAATAAAAGATATTGGTAGCTAGTGTCGACTATGATTGGGCTTCGTATTGGTTTTGATTTGATGAACTCGAGATTATCAAAATCTCCGACCCGTCAACATTCAAACTGCGTGATTTTGATAAACATAACGCCGTGAAATAACGGTGTTAGGCTTGACTTTTTAGACATATATATTCTTTCTTTTTTTCAATATAGGTCGGCACGAGCATACCTTTCTCGAGTTTTTTTTGAAGTTTTGACCTTTAAGCCACTTGACACGTGACTCGCACGCTTCCGTGACTGTGAAAATATGAATACCTTTAGGTTATTCTTCTCACCAGTGCACTTACAAATGGAGAAAACGTCTAATAAACAGACAATAATTTACTTTAATTCTTCAATTTTTTATGGATGAAGTTTTACATAGCATCAAGTTTTTTTTGTTGTTGTTTTCTTCATAAATATACAGAAACATTTCCATGCAGAAAAATATATAAATCACACCCGTAAGGAACCTAAGTCCTTGTAGATTTTGTAAGCAAAATTGGTTTAAAATCCATTTTTAATAGCAATAATAATTAGTTATAGTCTCCTTGAAGCATTTTCTTCATCATCTTAAAATTTGCCCTGTATTGCTTTCTATAACAGTTCTGTATACTTTTAACTAAAACAGATATCCCTTGTGAAGTTTCAGCTTCACAATAACATTTAAGGAAACTAAAAACAAAAGTTGTTATAGATCTGTAAGATATGTCTACAATATATCGTTTGGTATGGAAGGACCTTGATATATAGCATTATCATGTTTTAATTCGTATAATTAACAACAAGATTAACCATGTAACATTGGGGAATTGAATAAACAAGTAATGGAGAGGTAGGGATAATAGAAGACATGCATATCTAAGTTAGATCACAAAAGGACCCTAATAATTAGTTATGTGATAGCAACACTTGCATGTCCCATTTGCAAAACCCTAGGGTACAAAAAACAATTTGAAAGAAATTTTATTTTGATGTGGATGCCCCAGGAGAGGCCTATTGCCATTACATTACATCTATAAATGGGGGACCATTACTAGCTAACAATTTTTCTTACATTTACACACAAATATTTATTGTAAAACTTCTCAAAACGTATTGTTCAAAGCAGCAGGACCATAGAACTAGCCATGTCTCGGATTGTCCTTAAAAGTATAAAATCTATTCTCTTTTAGTTACTTGTTCTTTCCTCTGTGTGTTTAAGTGAGGATCACAAGTCCATCAAGGACCATCTTGAAGCTGCAAACTATTCATGAAAGATTCTTTATCAAGAGACAATGATTCGCTAGATGTGTCTTTCCACATTTAATTCATTGTTGACAAAGTACTACTCTTGTTTCTTTTTAAGACGCTTTATATTAAATTAAACCTAATTAAATACAACGTTTTATCATATATTTTAGTTTCTTCTAACAAGTGAACTTACACTTTACGTCTCCTTCCAATATGTGTGCAATTTTGAAGTTTATTAATCATGAGAACAAGTTATAGACTTATAATCATAACTCTCTTTAATTTTTTCCCTTCAAATTCTCTAAAGACTCATGATAAGATAGTCAATGTATTTTCCAACAGCCAGAAAACAACAAATTAATTTTCTATGACCTCTGACCCGAAGAAGTAAAAGCTTAATTAAAGTCAATTAACACCTTGATTAAAAAAAAACTAATTTTACGAATGCGATTAGGTTGAAAGGAGATTTATGTAGTTTATTTTGATTTATCAGCATGAAAAGGTCCAAAACTCATTGATTTCTTAAATATTAAGATTTGTCTTTTTTAGCATGAATTAATTGTACAGTAATAGGGTTCTAGGCTAGTAGCCCTAGCATCTCCTTTCACTCAGGAAATGTCCCTCTCATCTCTCTCTTTCATCACGCAAACACACACACACAAACACAAACCACAACACACAAACACAAACACTTTCTCTCTGGTTTAATTAAAACCCCTTAAGCCCACACTACCTCTATCTTTTTAAGGTCACGAGACCCACTTTGTTTATTTAGTTTCCACACGCAGAGAGAGAAGAGAAAGAGATGGGAGGGTTTGTGGCAGATAAACTGATAGAAAACTTTCGAGCCTCTCTTCTTTAACTTTTGCTACTCTCTACGTTTTTCTCTTCCTTTATTTTGTGGTGCAGCCTCCAACTGAAAGTCCTCTATAATATATATTCTCACTTATTATAGCCCTTCGAGAGAAGTCTTATCTCACGCCAATCTCTCATTTCCCACTATGTATATGCCCCACAAAACCACTTTCTTAATTATATCTTCCAATTTCCTAATCTTTTATTTCACAGTACTTTTTTTTTATTGAAATTTTGGCAGGAGGCATGAGGAGAATTACTTAGACCTCAACAATCTGCCAGATGACTTTTCTAGAGATGCCAATAAGCAAGCCCTCGAGGAAGGCTCTTCCTCTGGTATGCATACCTTGGAAAACCCTAATTCTTTTAACGTTATATAAATATATGAAAAATAGAGATATATACTTACAGTTGGAAAATTTGAATTTTTAACGTTATCTGTTTATATTATTAGTGCCTATAATGGTAATTAAGGTTTGGATTATTTTTGGTGAAAATGTTTAATGTTTGGGTTTTTGTTGGTAATTAGGTCAAAGAAAGAAGAAAGGAAGTAAAGAAGGGAAAGATGAGAGCGGGAAGGTGTACGAATGTCGATTTTGTTCACTCAAGTTCTGCAAATCCCAAGCTCTTGGTGGCCACATGAATCGCCACCGACAAGGCATGTTTTACTTAACTTTCATATAATCCACATTTCATATTCACACTTTTTAGTTCGTGCAAATAAAACCCAATTTTCAAAAAAAAAAAAATCTTTTTGTCTTTGGTAAATGATTGTTGTCACATCGATCCATGCTTTGACTACAACTTTATAACAGTAGATAGTAGCTGATTTGCATTTAAGACTTAGTTTGATGTCCATTTTTAATCTTAAAGAGAGGGAGACCGAGACATTGAATCAAGCTCGTCAATTGGTCTACCGTAACGACACCTTAACCCCACCTGGAATTACGCCTTTTGGGTACTCTCTCTACCAAATTATAAAATAAAAAAATGTGCTTAATTATTATAATGATCATCATATATATGAATGATGTGATTATATTTGGATTTATTGGCAGTTATCATACCGCGGATCCAACAATATACCGGTCTGTTTACTCATCACCAATGCTATATACCGGAACCCCCTCGACAAACTTGGTTCCCCAACCGCTTCAACCGCCATATCCATACACTTCAAACCAATACTCTCCTCACAGTCACATCAACGATTACTACTTAAGCCAATCTTTTCGAGGCAGTAGAAGCATCTCTCCAAACCCTAATCTCCCCACCACCACAACCGTTAATTACATGGCCGATGGTCCCGTGGAATCGAGCTACACTTGCGTTGGTGCACCCATTGATCAGACAGGTTTCCCTAGCCGTGGCTCCGCCAGCATCCGTGCGGCCCCGCCGCTCGAACCACCACATGGTCGTGATGGCGAGGTCGCTTCACGGCAGCGTTTGGATCACTCTCTTCGATTACCCATTAACCGGTTTCAAGATCATCACTCGCTCTGAGTTTTAACAGATTTCCTCTGCTTTTCTTTTATTTTCTTGTAATAATTTTGTTGAATCTTGAATTGTCTAAACGCCATGGATCCTACATGTGTTATTACCAAATGGCCCGTTTGTTGTCTTTTTTGTTCTTGTCGAATTTTAGTTGCAATAATTAATTATTAGGATCTAATCCATCTCGACCGGAGTATTTAACATTATGAATATTTCATTGATTTGTGTTGTGCTCGATTTTAGTGCGGAGTAAATACAAAAAAAAAAAATTTATCGTACTGAATCGCAGATGCCAAATGATGTTGAAACAATCCATTTAAGAGTGAAGTTAACAAGTTAGAAAATAAAAGGGACAATTATGGGGTGTGTACTATTGGATATAAATTAAAGGTGAACGTTTAACAAAGTTTCTATTTATGGATACACAAGGGAAGTGATTAATCTAAGGAAAAAATAAAGCTTCTGCAATATATATTATAGATAACAACGAGAGGACAGAGGAACCGGACAAATGGGTCAGAGAGAGAGAGAGAAAGAGATATTTGTGTTCATAGTATATGATACAATGCGTAGTGAGATTGGAACAGCCTTTATCTGAGCTCATCTACAAATCTCAGCTACTTTGGCCTGAAGGGGGATTGGAGGGAATTGGTTTGTGGGTTTTGGTGGTTGGTTTGTTCAAAATCAAAATTAAAAAGGATGTTCCAAATATATATAACATTTTATTGTATATAAAGTTATAAATGTGTAAGCAGGAAGTAACTAGACCCAGATGGAGACCGTTAGATGCCAGCTGAATTCCCCTAACTAGTAAAACTTCCCCTTTGCATTTTCTGCGGCACTCTAGTTTCTATCAACTACTACGTCCATTTTCCTTTCTTTTTCTTTTTAAAATAGCTGTTTCTTTTTTTTTTGTTATAAAAAAAAGTTCTGTTCCGTTAAAACAATAATTATTTCTATATGAAACCTACTAGCCCAACCAATTATATGCACAATATTTGTTACGGTGATGAGAAAAGAGTATTAGGATATTTAAGAATATTAGTACTTTTAATTAATTATACCGGTTAAGTCAGTGCCAAACTGCCAATCTACAAAATAGATTATGGTTCGAAACTAACTTTGTAATTTTTTAAACTTTTATGCAAAGCTTTTACCAATTATTATTATTATTATTATTATTATTATTATTATTATTATTATTATTATTATTATATTTTTGTAAGCGATTGACAAAAAGAAGGGATCAGATATAGGCGATAGTAAAGTATAACAAAAGAAATAAATGTTGGACAGCACATCGATATATAGTGTACCTGGCCTCGTTTGAAGAAATTATTGTAAACCTTTTATATTATTATTATTTTGTTAAAAAAACATTTTAATTAAATTATTTCCTTTGGATGATTATAAAGAAATAAATAAAAAGTGATGATTTCTAGAAGTTACATGAATTAGTTAATAAGAAAATGCATGTATATTGAGACATTTTATACGTGGTCAGGGGCCTATATGCTTACACTGGAGAGGCAATGGCCTCGAGCATATCTATCGCTTCTTCTTATTTATTCTGACCAGTAACAGCTACATTATAACTACGTACACAGAAAATTAAAAAATATATATATATATAAAATAGAGAGAGAGAGAGAGAGAGAGAGAGAGAGAGAGAGAGGTGGGCGAATCTCTAACTTGATCTGCCAAACACAAATTGGGTCAAGCCTCGATATAACAGCATTGGATTTGTGATGTCATATGGGTTAGCATATGTTTAATCGTACGGATGGGTCTCTACGTACGAAGCAATATGTGTGATGGGTACGAATCACTCACTGTCTACGCATATGTAGTATACAATGATACCTACATATCGAAATTAATTTATTACGTACGTACTATATATGTAATTCTTTTAGTTATGGATGGTGAGCATATATTGTAACGTAGTTCGCCATGTGATTTAAATCATACAGTCATGGGTGGTTTATGAATTAGGATCCGTTGCAAAATTAACGTGCAAAATCATCTAATGATAATTTTCAGTATTTTTGTTTTATAAGAGTAGACTAGTGTTGCCGTCTTCAATTTTACCAAAAAAAAACATAATTTGATTGGTTTTTTTTTTTTTTTTTACCAGTTACAGTTTTTAGTGAAGTCCGTAAATTTGACAAATTATATTTTGATTATTCGATTATGTCACTCGATTCTACATTTTTTTCATTTTTAATGATTTCAAAGTTTTACCAATATATGTTAGACACAATTGTTTTTTTTTTTTCATTTTTCTCATTGATTCCGTTTCCCAATATTAAAACATAGTTAGATGATAAAAGCAATAAAACTGGATTTGACTTGAGATGGAAGGTATCACATTAATCAGCCCCCAAATTTTAAATATTTGTCTAGCTAGCTATATACAGTTAACCCAAACCGGTCTATCAGTAGCCCGACCTGATTGGACATTTTTTCTTATGTAGCTTCGGCCGATCCTACTTATGAATATATTTTATTATTATATATCACCCCTTTGTTTAATTCGTGATTTTATTCTCGGGTGATGTCAACTCCAAAGTATGTTGACCAAAGAATATTAAAAATATATATATGTTGGACGAAAGAGCTGTGAATAATTCCATGGCAGTGCCGTATAACAAGGCACCTATTACGCTTTTAGGTTGTCATGTTGAAATGTATCACGAGTCGCAGCGAAAGAGAGTGAGTGGAAGAAAGAGAAAATGTAATGGTATATTTCTGATTAATTGTAACAAACTGTATCGTATCTGTTTATATACAACTGTTTATAAGTTTAAGTAAGTAACAAACTATGCCAGTTCGTTAACTTTCTTCTCTCAAATCTTTAGTTTTTGTTTTCTTCATGAAGATAAAGGCTTGACACTGATATTCTTTAAAGCAGAGACTTGAGCACCGCATGTTGCCAAATCTTGGTAAGAATATCAGCAAAATTATTCGCAGATGCAACGTGAATGGTGTTCAGAAAACCAGCCTTGAGCTGATCACCAACTGTGTGACAATCAATCTTAACGTGCTTAGTCTTCTCGTGAAAGACTGGATAGAAGCAATGTGCAAAACAGATTTGCTGTCACATAATAAACTAGCAGGCAACTTGATGTTAACCTTGAAATCAGTAAGAAGCTGCTCCAAAGCAATTCTTTAGTAGCATTGGCCATACTACGATATTCTGCTTCTGTGCTGCTACAACTCACCACATGTTGCTTCTTTGATTTCCAAGAGATCAAATATTCTCCAATGAAGACACAATATCTAGATACAGAGCGGCGAGAGTCAGGGCAAGCACCCCAATCAGCATCAACAAATGCATTAAGACTCAGATCAGATGTTGCAGAAAATAAGAGACCTTGACCAGGATTACCTTTAAGGTATCATAAGATCTTGTGAGCATCATGCATATGTATGTTGGTTGGTTTTGACAGGCACTGACTCAGCTTGTTAACCACAAAGGTTACATCAGGTCTAGTGATAGTCAGATATAGCAGACGTCCAATCAACTCGCGGTAATGAGTTGCATTCTTCAGAGGAACTCCATCTGTCATGCTCAGTTGAATAGTATGCTCCATAGGGACTGAGCTAGGCTTACAACCTAATAGACCAGCATCTTCAATCAATGATAAGGCATACTTCCTTTGGCACACTGAGATACCTTTGGCAGATCTTGCTATCTCCAAACCAAGAAAAAATCGAAGAGATCCCATATCCTTAATTTTAAAAGCATTGTGGAGGACAGTCTTGAGGTCAGAGACAGCGACATCATTGTTGCTTGCAATCAAAATGTCATCCACATAGACCATGACAGCAATGAAGGCATAATCTCGTAGCTTCACAAAAAGGGTGTTATCTGCATGTGATTGATCAAAACCATCAGCAAGGAGAACTTTAGAAAAGGTGTGGTACCACTGACGGCTCGCTTGCTTGAGACCATATAGAGACTTCTTCAATTTGCAGACTGGATTAGGAGGAAGAACAACACCAGCAGGAGGAGTGTAGCCAAGAGGTAAACTCATGAAGATTTTTTCATCTAAGGTGCCATGGAGAAAGGCATTGGTGACATCCATCTGAGTCAGGCTCCAATTATGAACAACAACAAGATCAAGTAAAAACTTGACAGTGACCAGCTTAGCTACAGGCAAGAATGTATCAATGTAGTCAACTCCAGGTTGTTGTGTGAAGCCTTTAGCTACCAACCTAATTTGTAACGTTCAACAGACTCATATGCGTTGTGTTTTATCTTGTATACCCACTTGCAGCCTACCACATTTTTGCCTTCAGGAAGAGAGACAATATCCCAAGTGTCGGTATCTTCAAAATCAAGAAGCTCTACATCCATTGCTCCATTCCACTTAGGTGATTTCATGGCTTGTTGAAATGATTTTGGTTCAGTTTTCGAGGTGAAAGTGAGGATGATTTCTTTGTAGTGAGGGGAAATATGGTCACAGGTGATGACAGAAGATAAATGATAAGGAGTAGTGTGGAGTGGGGAAGGTGTAGTGGAAAAATTAGAGGATTAGGTAAGATAACAATGGTACTCAGTCAGATAACTAAGTGCTTTAGTAGTTTGCCGAGGTCTACCATTGTTCAAAGGAACTAAACCAGTATCTGCACCAGATTTTATAGTAACATGTGCGGTACTAGGGGATGCAAGTGGAAGAGATGCAGGTGGAACAAACGATGTATGAATATGTGATGTAGATGGAACAAATGATGTATGAATGGGTGATGCAGTTGGAACAAGTGATGCATGAACATGTGATGATGTAGGAATCGATGGGACTGGACATGAATTAGATGATGATGGAATGTGATCATGAGAGATTTTAGCAGGCAATGGTAATATGGATGAGTGAAAGAAATCAGAGAACACAGATGATGAGTCTTTGAAAGGAAAGATCTTCTCATGAAAAACTATATCAAGGGAAATGAAAACCTGATTAGTGTCTAAATCCAGGACTTTGTAACCTTTGTATCCAGTAGGATAACCAAGGAATGCACAAGCACGGGCACGTGGAGAGAATTTAGTCGTGAACTTAGGTAGAGTAGAGACATAGCATAAACAACCAAAAGTACGCACAAAATCATAGTCATGTTCTTTATTAGTCAACATTTGATACGGAGATTTGTTACCAAGAACAGGGGAAGGCATACGGTTGATTAGAAATGCAGTAGTGGAAACACAATCATACCAATATATCAAAGGCAAGTTAGATTGAAACATGAGAGACCTAGCAACATTAAGAAGATGTTGATGTTTACATTCAACTACTGAATTTTGTTGTGACGTGTCAACACAAGAATAGAAATGAAACATGCCCTTTTTCTTTAGAAATTCAGTGAATGCAAGTTCATGAGCATTGTCAGATTGTATTGATTTGATGTGAGTTTGATATTGTGTTTCAATAAGAGTAACAAAAGATGGAAAAACAGTGTGAACATCACTTTTATTTTTCATCATGTAAATCCAAGTAACACGGGTACAATCATCTATAATGGTGAGAAAATAACGAAAACCTTCAACATACTCTTGTTTCAAAGGACCCCATACATCTAAATGGACTAACTCAAAAGGTTCCTTATACATATTATTGTGAGACACAAAAGGAAGACGTTTCTGCTTAGCTAAAGGACAAACAAAACAAAGAACATCTTTTTGTAAACTAGACTTAGACAAAGACAATTTTGAAGATAACTTAGTAAGCTTGGCTAATGACGGATGTCCTAGGCGATGATGCCAGAGATCACCATCAGTAAGCAAGGAAGCACAGAGAAAACTGCGGAAGAAACAGTTGAATCCAATTCATTTTGATCAAGAATGTACATCTTGTGAAGAAGCGTACCCTTGCCAATCATCAAGACCTGAGTAAGGTCTTGAATGATGCAAAAATCATGATAAAAATGAGCAGATGCCATGCTATGATGAAGCAATGTGCAGACACTAATGAGATTGAAACTAAAACATGGAACAAACAAAACATCATAGAGAGTTAATGATGCAGATATATGCACAGTGCATATGATGCTAATGTCAAACCTAGTACCGTTTGTAAGTGAAACTGTAGTGTGAGATATTGATCTAGTTTTAGAGAACAATGATAAGTCTGAGCAAACATGACTAGTAGCTCCACTATCTATTATCCAAGCACCAGAAGGTAATTTTGTGGTCAAATATGAAAGGCATTGGTGCTGAAAAGTAAGGCGGTTGTTCTCATATTGAAGACTAGAAGATAGTGGGAAAACTGTACCAGTTGTGGATTGACAAGCCATGACACCATGATTCATGATGGAAGGAGTGTGATGCTCTGAAGGATGAACTTGTGTACTAATCTGATGAATCAGATGATCATTTGACACTTGAGCTGAATCCATGGTCTGAAAATTATCTTGGTTCTGAACATACTGCACTTAATTGTAGTTATGATAAGCCTATGTTATGACGTTAGCAATAACATGAGACCTTTGAGGAGGTTGAGTAGACTGAGGAAAATTGTTGTAATTCTTTTGTGCAGGCTGAAATGGTCTTGGTCTAGAGTTGAATGGTTGTCCTCTGTAGTTTGGTGAAAAGACTGAGGAGGACGAGAAACTATACCAGAGAGAGGACCAGCTGCAGAACCAGGGGCAGGAGGATGACGATATCCAGAAGGATAGCCATAGATTTGGTAACACTTATTGACTGTGTGACCAAGCATACCACAATGAGTACATAAGAGCCTTTGCTTGCCACGATAAGTATTGTATGCAGCTACAAATGCATGATCTCCCTCCTGAGATAGTTGATAACCTTGATTCGGAAAATTGCCTTGAGTGTAAAAAATGACTTAATTATTCTTCGCATGAGGATTGATGATCTTCTGACGCTCAGCTTGAGCAACAATGTTGAATGCTTCTTCCATATTATGCAGAGGTTTGAGCATGAGAATATGTCTATGACTCTGCTCATATCCCTCATTAAGCCCCATGAGAAATTTAGTAACCTTGCTGCGTTCTTGTAACTTTTCCCAAAGAACCGCAATACCATAAGTGCATAGAGCCAACTCAACATAGTTCTTATACTCTTCTCAAAGAGTAATCAATTCTGTATAATACTGACTAATATCCATGGATCCTTGCTGCATCGAGCTTAAACGTTGTTCAATATCATAAACGCGAGGAGCATCATTCTGCTTAAATCTACTCAACAAATTCTTCCATATTCCTTCAACAGTCGAAATGAATAAGAGACTCTGACCTATCTTCTTACTAACCAAATTCATCAACCAGGTTGCGACCATGTCGTTACAACGAGACCAAGATCCAGAATCGGGATGATTATCGGAAGGTTTAGGGATCGTACCATTGATGAATCCGAGTTTATTGCGGACATTCAACGCCATCTGAACAGATTGACGCCAAGAATGAAAATCGGCGCCTGTTGTCAAGCGATCCGTAACCAATTGAAGTCCGGCATGATCGGCGCTATGCAAGAAGTAAGGATTATTGTATTGATCGGTAGATTGAGAGTATCCAGCTGGAGCAGACATCGTCGGAGATGGTGAAGTTTGTGAATCCGCTGGGGAAGTCATCGGAACAAGCGAAGAACAAAGAAAATCGAGACACCCGAAGATTTGGGGAAAAATGAAAAAGAAGTCTCGTCAAACAGAAATTTGATCGAGAAAAACAAGAATGAAGAACAAAAACGATTCGATAAAGTGAAGAATCGATTGAAGAACATAAACAAAGATGAAATCGGAAACGGATGCACTCATCGTCGAAGATCGAACATGTCTCTGATACCATATCACGAGTCGCAACTATAGAGAGAGAGTCGAAGAAAAAAAAAGTGTAACTGTATATTTCTGATTAATTGTAACAAATTGTACGGTATTTATTTATATACAATTGCTTATAAACTTAAATAAGTAACAAACTATGCCAACTCATTTACTCTCGTAATAAAATGCTTGAGACTTTGAGTGCACATTGAACTATAAGATTTGAATCGATATATCCTTATTTCCACAATAATATTGTCAGTATCTTAACTATATTCTGATCACCACAAGAAAACTGGTTTTAGCAACTTATGGGGCCAAGGTCTTTAGCCACGCCACAAAAAAAAAAATATTTTGTGGCCAATTAGTGGTTTATTTGTAATTATTTTGTGGCCAATTAGTGGTTTATTTGTGATATTTTGTGGTTTATTTCTTCCAATCGCGGCTACATATGCACGTATTAACCATAAATTTTTCGGTAGACACAATGGCTATGAATTATACTGGATATGCAAATGACCAACAAGTGGCCACAACATTTATTAGCCTATTTTTGTCATGTTACATCGATTAATCATGTCAATTTTAGCTAAGGATTTTCGGATAAAAGCTAATTCCAAAACCTGATTATTTCGGGTTAAGTATATAGAGATCCGAATCCTGTTTTATTAGGACTAGATTGGGTCAGGTTTAGAGTTTTGAACCTAATTAACATTCCTATCTACAACTTTTGTTATATTTAAAGATCCTTTTATAAGTAAAATTCTTTTAGTATCTAGTACAATATACGCCTATTATTTTCTTTTTTTTTTGTTAAAAACGCGAAGTTTAAAAAAACACATCTATCAAATAATATAAACATCAATAAATATCTATTAAAAAAATTCAACTAATAATAAAAAATACTGCATAATAAAAATTATTACAAAGATCAAATAATTTTTTTTTCATAAAAAATTGAAATAAATCAAATAAAATAAGCAAAAAAAAATTAAAACATTTAATAAAAAGGAAATGAGGGACTATTATTATTATTATTATAGATATTCTTATATTTTGCTATTCAAAGTTGTAAACATGATTCCATTCATTGCGAATTTAGGTTGGCTATTGTAAACGTTTTATTTGAAATTTGTTTTACTTAGTAAGAATTTGGACCGATATTACCACAATGAATTCATTATATATGCATATCTAGTCGAGATGTTATATGATTGAATCCCGATCCCTCAAGATACGATATAATACATTGTTGTATCAATAAGTTGGATCAATATATATAGTTTCTTATTATAAAGTATCCTCATGGATTAGCCGTTTATAACAAAAATTGTATATTTAGTTTTTTATATTTTTTTAGAATCATCAAGATTTAAGTTTTCAAAATGAATTCCATATTTTAACTGTTTTCTTAGACAACTGCGTATCATACAATTCCTTATATAAGTAAAAACAAAACGGTGATTACCCTTATAAAAATGAACAAAGGGGTGTGACAATTAAATATATATATAAATATTTCAATGAAAAAGAAGAAAATAGAGAAAGCTAAAAACTTGAAGCACGAACGTAAGATGTGAACAAGTCACGGTTAAGACAAAGAAAAAGAGAGAGAGAAAGAGAGAGCAATGTAAAGACAAACTTTAAATAATCACAAATCTTTCGCATCGCTAAAAGCCAAAATGCTCACACGCAGAGACAGATCCGTCAAGCAAAAACGTTTTCGTCCCGTACCTTTCTTCCGATTTATCTCGGGATTCTACGTCCGTTATCCACCACATGTACGAGTATAAATAAATACATACACAAGTATGCAATACGTATAGATAAATACATAGATGCAATATGTATAGAAGTAGCTATGATTTGGGCCTAGTGATAGGCTCAGAACTACACTAAAAATGTTGCAGCTAACTGTTAAATAGCAATCAATCTGCACTGCCATTGCCATTGATTCAAAGCACTCTGGACCGTCGTGCAGTCCAAGAAACAGAAGAATGTTTAAAGTTGCTGCTGCATTAATATTTGTTTTTCTCATTTGCATTTACATTTAAATTACATGCATGTTACTTTCTCTCTTATTTCTTAGGTGTAATTCATATGTCTCTATTTACTTGATTAATTATGAAAGTTTTTTTATTGGAAAATTGTTTAGCAGTTTATATATAGTCACGTGGGGACTTCATATTAACTTGTAGTTCTAGTGGATGATGGTATCATATATTTTATTCATTTAAATAATGTAGTATTCATAAATATTTTTGAGTTAAAGTTTAAAGTTAAAAAGACCGAGCTGTTGTTATCATTGTGAGTAAAAAATATTTATTGATGTAACTCAAGATTTTGTATCTTTCTGCTTCTACTGAAGCTAGGACTAGAAGTCTAGTAGGAGTAGGTTATGTGTATACATATATACGTCCTCATCAAACCGTACAATATATCTTCGTTTTTTTTTCTTAACTCAAGTACAATATTATCTATACAGACTATACGTGATTTTATGTAATTACCTATGTAAAAAAACAATGATGAAAAATAATGTAAATTACAGTGAGGTACGTCGTAGAAATTATTATCAGTCGCAGCAACATTTTATGTCATTTACCTATATATACCTATGAAATGATGTGAAAATAGGAAAGAAGAGATTTTCCTTTTTGATATCTGAAAATCTGAAACAGTTATTATAATAGACCTATACGGCTATAGTAGCCTTGCCGCATGACACTTTATCCCCCCCCCCCCCCAAATAAAAAACCATGCTAGTTTATTTACTATTAACTAGCCTCATTGTTTTTTATTCCCTCTCATTTATTTTCTTATGAAAGACACATAAGAGCTCTCACAAAACGATTTCCCCTATATCTCTCTATAATATTATTTAAGGAGACATTTTAAAAAATAAACTTTGTTTGATAAGTTATTACATATTATGCCATTATAAATAAAAAAAAATAATTGAAATAGGAAATGATATAATTATCTTTTAAAATTATTGATGAGAATATGAAAAGTATTTATTTATAATTAAAAAAGTTTTTTACTATTTAGTTTTTTAATTATTTTTAATATTATATATTTTTAAATAATAATCAATCTATATATATTCAAATCTATTCGAAATCTTGCTATATTTTTACTATACTTTGTTATATTTTATTTGAATATATATCAAAATAAAAGTTAAAAAATATTTGATTAATTTTATAAAAATTTAGACACAATAAAAAAAAATTGTTGAAATTACCCGCGCTATAATTAACGCAAATTAAGTCCTAATATATATATATTTTTTCAACAACAATTTCCTCCATATACGTATATAAGATGAAAACGAAGTAAAAACTTTAA